>LZPO01027469.1:200693-249306 GCA_001675575.1 Neotoma lepida | reverse complement strand
TCCTCCATGCTCCAGCCAGGGGTCCTCCATGCTCCAGCCAGGGGTCCTCCATGCTCCAGCCAGGGGTCCTCCATGCTCCAGCCATGCTCACTATTTGCTGTCCAGAGGATAAGATGCACCCTCTCCTATCTCCTGCCATTGTTGATTTTGTTACTGCCCCAGAAATGCCTTCCCCACCTGCCACACATCCTGACAATTGCTACTAAGTCTTCAAAGGATATATTTTCACAAAGCCTCCCTAAGTCCTCTGACAGGAAGTTTTCCACCCCTCCCCCAAATTGCACTATTTCTTCATTCAATATCACCTGGCATTTGCATCTGTGTGCAAAATTTCTTACTCCTGAAAGGTAACCCCTTTCAATAAAAGTAATCCATCACCTTGCTAACTTAGGACTTTCTGACATGAAATGTTATGGACTACATGACACAAAAGGCATCAGCCAAGTTGGGAAATTACCTGACCCCCACACATGAAGCTGCAATGCCAAGAACATATTCATTGCCACACACAGGTGTTCATTACAGAGATGAAGTTACAAATCTCTGGACAGAGTGAGAAAGCTGAGGCAGCATTCTGCAACATGGACCAACAACTCTAGAGCCATCATCTTTGGGTTCTAATCCTAGCTTTGTGACCACGGGAGAGCCATTTAACCTCTATACCTGACTGTCCTCATCTATATTTCAGAGCTCCTGACACAACCTTCTACTTCTCTGTAGAGCCATCGTCAGGTTTAGACGCATTATACAAAACACAGAGCATCACAAGCAACTGATACCATTGANGGTAGCTATTTTAAATTTACTCTTGTGGAAATATTTTCAATGGATAAATACTGGAATTGGGTGTGTTAAATGTCTAGCAGCATTGTTACTGGAAAAAGACTTCACTGTCTTGTTGTCATGTCTGATTGTACTCTGTAGCCTGGCAAGGGCTGTGATAGACAGGGAAGGTGAAATTCACTGGAGTGGCCCTCTGTAGAATGGATTGAATCCTGTGCAACTGAACAGTCACATGAGGCTCCATGTCAGACAAACAGAAAGTTTTCAACAACCAAAAGGCTGGAACAAACAGCCATTGTCTCCTATAAATACTACCATTGTTGTCATCCAGATGGGCACCCAAGGAAACCATTTGACTTACATATTTTGGCCAATGATTCTACATAAACACAAGCACAGATAACTGCTACAAAAGAAACCTAGCACTGTACACTGAGTTTAGTCTGATAAGCAAGCTCTGTGCCCAGGTTTTTAAACCATGTCGTTTAAAAGGACTTAGCATACAGGAGTCTGCTTCAAAGATGCTCAAATGACACAGTGATTCATTTATTAATGGTGTGGTTAATAGCTGTGACTTCAGGGCATCAACATCTGTCATTCCTCTCTCCCCAAAACATTAAGATACGTTAAATACAGGCTGCCACAAGTGCCTCAACTTGGTCTTATGCTACAGACTCGTATACATGGGGGCAAGATCAAAATAGCTAGTAAACTTGATGTTTTATTACTTTTTACTCAAAGTCCATGCAGTTACTCTCATATCCAAATGATTACAGTGGTAGGAATAACAAACTCATTTTATCNTCTTAATTTTAGACAGAATACACTAATTACAAGAATTATAGCAAGCAGACTGATACTACACAAAACAAACACACAAAAACTCTGATCTTTGTCCCATGATGGCTGGAATCCCTACTTTCCCTCATACCTGAAAGACTGGCCCATATATTTCAGTTCATTCCCTTCATCCCAAGTGTCAGGGAAAATAAGTCATGGTAGACTGAAGGCCAAAGCAAGTACCTCCATGTAGTAGGTAGCCTCATGCAAAAACGGTTTACCCCTTCTTCACTTTGCATTCTAAGCAGCTGAATATTACAGGTTCTGTTCCACATGGTTATTTGGGGATCCAAGCTTCTTCCATCTGTCATCCATCATATACTAGGGATCCAGAGACCTCCCTGGACCCTCAACAATTGATCAGTAGGTCAGAAGGAGAGTAGTTATAAAAAAGTTACACCTCTCTGAGCTTTATCTCATATCTATATATATATATCCCATGATGATAAGCAATTGCTATGTTCTATGTAGACACAAAAGAGGGCCTATTATATAGCTTGTCAATTGGGGGTAATTTTATCTCCTAATGTCTAGAGATTTCTCTGATTGTTACCCAATAGCACCTAGTGGGTAGAATCTAGGGACACTATTAAATATCCCACAGCACAGTTGGGTGCCTCCCCAACAAAGAAATATTCAATCCCACTGTTAAAATGCTGAGACTTCAATGGCGTAGGCTCTGTCATAGTCATATACATATCCATGCTGGAATCCATCATTACTTTGTACTAATCAATCCCAGCAAACCCACATGAGTCATTCATTCACTCATCTGCTTCCTCCTCCATCTGAACTTCTTACCAAGACCAGGTCCCAACAGGCAAAGAATTCATAGTGGAACGGGGCTGACAGCCTTATGCAGAGTTACCACATAAAGAGACTGGGATTAATGAGAACAAGTGGAAGGAAGGTGATTTGGGAATTGGAAGGAGACCTATAGATGGATGAGATAGGAATGAACTTTTGCAGCACAGCTCCTCTTCAGCACACAAGGAAAGTGTGTGAATCAAAGAACAGAGTTGTCAAAGGACAAAACATTATACTTCCTGGCATGAAGGGCAATAGTAGGAGAAGAGGGTTGTAAACCACTTTTCTGTTCAAATGCGGGGTTTGGTACCACATTCAAGAAAGATATAGGTCCTGGCATCTGATGGAATACCTGACACAATGACAAACATTGACTTTCAGAAACAGTTCACACCACCAGACTTCACCTAGTGAAGCTGCCCAGTACAGTTCAATGTTCAAGTAACAGTAAAACCCACTCCTAATCTCCTGAAAGAATTTGACACCAATGCTTTCAAAGATGGCCCTTGAGTCAACAGTGGAGTGATTAGAGCAAACAGAAAATCCAAACCATACACCTTTTCCCCAAAGAGAGGCTCATGTGGGTCTCTGGTTCTTTTACTAAACTATGTGGCACTGAAGCATCTTTTAATGAATTTCCCTTTCGAATCCCTCACCCCCATTTTGAGTATGGCTCACACTAGGTAAGGCTAAGAGGATGGGCAAGAGCTGTGGAGATAAAGTGATCAAGAGCTTGCCACAAGCAACAAGGATGAGTCGGATGTCCAAAACACAGATTAAAAAGCCAGGTATGTACACTTGTAAGCCCAGTGATGGGGACCTAGGAGTAGGTGGGTCCCTGGGTCTTGCTACCCAGCCAGCCTAGTCTACTTGGTAACAAAACTCACAACAAACAAAAACCAAAGATGGATGCCATCTGAAGAACAACACTTGAGATCATCCTTTGGTGTCCACATGCATGCTCACATATATACACAAAAGAGGACAAATGTGACCACATGAACCAGGGTCATAGCCTGCTCTGGTATAAACCTGCCATGTATCCTGAGCTAAGTCACTTGACTTTTCCAAGCTCCAGCCTCCCAGACAAACAGGTCTTCAGGCACTTTAAACTCAGAATGCTTGAAGTACAGGACAGACACAATCTATCACGCCTGTGCTGTAGCTAACACCCCACCCACCCACCCACTCAACATCTCTCAGTTTTTGTAAAATAAATTTTATAACTGTGCATGTTTTGGAAGAAAAATATCGGATAGCCTACTAAGTCATTTGCTAGACGTATCAATGAGCAACTTCTTCAACATGTTTTGAGTAAGATGTTTGTAATATGAAGCTGAAATCCCCAAATAAACAGCAGAGATTTCTGACATTGAGAATAAAATTGAACTTTAAAACTACTGTATTTCTATGACTATCTTTACCCCCACTCTGCTTTACTCACTTTTCCTCCCTCCCATCATTGTCTGTCTACCTTTCTGTTATAAGCTTTGGAGAGACAAAGTATATTTAACTATTGAGCACTACAGATTATGTAGAACACCACCAGTTACCTAGTGTTACAAAAAAAAAGCCCATAAAAGGAAGAAATTTGTTTCTTTACAAGTCAGAATCACCAGGGGAAAATAAATAAGGAAAGTGGCTTAGAGAGGCTACAGGACAACCGCTTCCACAGAGAGAGTAAGGGGGGTTCTAGATGGTAGGCAGGCAACCCCTTTGCAAGACTGGGATCTAGATCAAGTCACATTTGCCTTCGGGACAATGGCTAACAGAACCTCATGGTGCCACCCCATCTGGAATCAAAGAAAAGATGAAGCAAGTGGCACTGGCTAAATCTTCAAAACTGACTAGTGCTGCTCTCCCAATTTACAAGGAATTCTACACTGTCTAGNTAGCATCTCTCTTTCAATTTCCATTGCAGACTAGACTTGGCCATGAGGGAATGTCATTCTATGGGGTACAACAAAAAGAGAAGGTTTGGAAACCTCCAATGGCTGGCTCTAAACATCAGGTGATGTAGGATCTGAAACCAACAGAGTTTTTTTTTTTTTTTTTTTTTTCATCTTAGTGAAGGCATTTTCCACGGCAAACTAACAAACATCTTGTAGGGCAGTGTGACAACTACCTTAGGAAGTAATTCTCAAATACCTTAGTTACTATTTTGTTATAAAACCTACGGGTAGATGAGCAATTAATTTTAATAGACCTGGCTCTACCATTGGAAAGAAAAGGAAGCTACCAACTAAACTAGCATTGAATAGTTTGCATTTAGAAAAGCTATTCACTAAATGCAATCTGTTCACCCAAGATTCCTTCCACAGGCAAGTTACTTGCCTTTTACTTAGTAGAGGTACNGGGAATGAAGAAATCCAGCTCCTCAAAATAGTGAACATGCTGTCTTAATAGTCATGATGCTTCCACGGGTGAAAAATGGTATACATGCGTTACAATTACCTCCTACGTTGCATGCATGAGGNTTACAGAAGAAACAACCAACAACCTAACCAAACAAACAAGTTGCTGGCAATCCACTGCAGACTCTGCTCACAACAACATAGTAGCCTTGGATGCACAGCTATCCCTCCCAAGGAGACAGAGAACACAGGGGTTATCATCTAACACATCAGGTAAATACTAAGAGAATCTGTGGGACAAAAGGTCTTAGCAGTTTCCTCCCAAGAGATACTAGAGTATGGAGTCAGGCCTGATTCACTTCCTACCACCAGATGCTATGGCAGATGCATCACGGACTCCCTCCGTGACCCCTGGGAAGAAAGCACTAGGTCTTTTATGTACAGCACCCCAGACCAGCCCACACTTCTGTTCTGTTTACAACACTGGGCAAGTTCCAGAAACACCCTTGCTTCAAACAAAAGACAAGGCAGTTTGATTGTCCTTTGGGCTGTGTGATTTTCCTAAGGAAAAAAACATAGAACACAGACTCCTACATAAATATATCCCAGATGCCACTGCACCATGACAGCAAAGGACATCTAGGTACAAACCCCTCCAACTACCAGAGACTCAGCATGGACTGGTTCAACACTGATGGAGACTGGCAAACACAGCCTGACCAGGACCTCAGGTTTAAGAGGTCCTACTCCTTCCTTGTGTGGCCCTTTAAGTGATTTCTAAAGAACTGACTGATTCTAACAAGTCTTCATTGAGTGCTTAATGTGTTCCTAGCCTTGAACAACAGCCTGGACTAGTTCAGCAGCAGCCACTGTTAAGGGTGATTTCTGAAATAGCTCATTAGCTTCATATTTCTAGTATATGTTTATATATTTATTATATTGTCTAGTTTCTTTGTCTTCATTAAAGTCTTTTAAAACAAAAACAAAAACAAAAACAAAAACAAAAAAAGAGTAACAGCAAGATTCATTCCAAAATGTAGATTCTTAAGCAAGGGAACTAAAACCAGGCTACCTTCTCTCTTCTCAGCCTGACCCTCCCCGCTTCATCTTCCTCATGCCTGAGCTGGTTAAATGTCTACAATGTCTGCTTCAGGATGGCAAATCACAATCATAATACACAACAGGACTTCTATATAGAAAGGCAATTTGTCCCAGTTTTCTTGTGACTGTTTAGCTTTAGAATGGAGTTTCGTGACCTAGGTGTTCCTCTGTATAGACAAATTTGGACAAACTCACTGCACAAGAAACCTGAGCCTAGGNAAGGCCGAGGAACTTCAGACAAGGGTGAAGACATTTTACAGACTCTTGGGCCCTCCCTTTGACTATCAGACTACTGAAACAGTGGTCCCAAAGCATTGCAATTTCCTCAGGATTCTCATACCAGGGTAAGGAAGAAGCTAGATCCTGGGTGCAGAACTTGTCTCCAGGAAGAGACTTTACACAGTGCTGACAACTTATCAGACCCCATGGCATGAGAGCTGGAGCTGAGACAGTGATGGGTCAATGATGGGGGGNAGGGGGAACCAAACCTTGACCAGGACTGCTTGAGTATCCATATCTCTGCTCTCTATTTAAACCTAAACCTCATGTCAGTACCCTGAAGATGGACTTTGGGATCACTGGACCTCTATATCTGTTCCTCTTCCCAATGTGCCCACAATGAATAAATCTCTTTTCTCTATTGCTTGTCTCTTCAAAAAATATGATTTATTTGTTTTATGTGTGTATGGGTGTCCTCCTGCATGTACGTATATGTACCAATGTGCCTGGTGCTCATGGAAATCAGAAGNCATTGGAGTTACAAATCACTGTGAGCTGCTGTGGTGTGGGTGCTGGGAACCTAATCTGGGTCCTCTGTAAGAGCAGCAAGTGCTCTTAATGGTTGAACCATTGCTCTGGCCTCTATTGCTTATCTCTTTAACTGGCAAATTGAGAGTGGTAAAAGAGACTATCTTGTTAGGGCTGCAAGCCCAAGCATTGACTCAACTCTCAACAAGATCATTCTGGTGTATCCTGCATTTGGCTTGGAAAAAGGAGCCAGCGTCCTAAGTCAGCTCAGGCAACTCTGGCTTCCTCATATTCTTCTGACTTGTTGCCTCCAGCTGCTTCTAGCTGGCTCCAGATTCCTCCTGAGAAGTAGTTCCTTTGAAACTACAAACCACTTTAAGAAAAATGTCATAGAGATATTCCAATATTTCAATGTTAAGGCCCCAATGACAATGAAGTACAAAGGGAACCCTTCTGTAAATATTGTAGGCTATAATTATTTAGGGGCAGTTATCTCCTAGGTTAGCCTACCTACTGGTTAGACCAGGCTTGCTCACTAGTAGGCAGCAGATGTTGAATAAAATAGGAGTGAATAATAGCTGCCATTTATTTAGTGCTTACTACATGTAGAGCATGTTATGTAATCTCCCAAAAAAAATTCTGTCTGTCTGTCTGTATCTGTCTTGTTCTCATAACAACTCAAGGAGGTTGATTCTCTCTCACTTTTAAGATGAAAAAACCAATGCCCAGTCAGACCTTAATTATTCAAGGTCAAACTCAATGTCACCACACTTTTAAAATTTCATGCTTCAAACCACTCCACTGGAGTAGAACCGTGTAAAATACGTGGTAAGAAATCAAGAATTGGGAGAATAGTATCAGACATATTTCTTTTATTCTCTTCCACTTTAGCTTTTGGTTTAAAAAAATAGAGTCAAGTATAGACATTAAACTATAACAAAATAGAGATTTTTGTTAAAATCGTACCTGGTCAAGAACAAGCACCCACTATTTGAATAAATATAATTGTTTATCTGATATGTGGCTTATTCACTGGTGCTTAATGTTTCAAGTGCTGGTTATATTCCACTNGGACCCTACGTTGGGGGTTTTGAAGTATCAGTGCCATGTAGTAAAAGTTCATAGAGGGCCACTCAGTACAGTTAAAGCTGTCCCTGCCTAGATGGGTAAGCCATTGGCTACTTGACCAAACAGGCAGAAATCCTCATGCAACAAAGGGCAAATCCTCCAAAGACACAAATTTCTCTAATATGCTTCTATAATATGCTTTTTGTTAGTTTGGTTTGATTTGATTTGTCTTGTTTTTGTTGTGGTGGTAATTATTATTTTGACAGAGTTTCTTGTAATCCAGGCTCCTCCCTAAGTAACTTAGACTGACCTTGAACTTCTGATCCTGTTGCCTCTACCTCCCTTGGTTCAAAGCCCAAACCACAAAATAAATAAATAAATTTGGCAAGGTGGTATACAACTGCAATGCCAGCATTTGGANGGTAGAGGGGAAGAGGAGTTCAAGGTCATCTTTAGCTGCATATCAAGTTTGGGGCCAATGNGGACTCTAAGAAATCTTATTTCAATAAATAAAGTAAAATAAATAAGCACTGAGATTAAAGGTGGCAAGTGCCACCTGTCTAGCTCTCCAACCACTTTTAATCTCACACTATTAACCCAAAGGAAACCAATTTGCAACTGACACCACAGCCAAAGAACATCACCTCATAGACTGGTTTTGGGACATTTCTTTCAGCTCCATTCTCTATCCTTCAAACTGAGAATGTTTTNGTATGAATGCATTTCTGCCCAACTTCTCCCAGAAGCTGAACATATTTCCCTCCTTGGTAATAACACTCTCCTTCATGATCAATCATATGAATTCTAGAATAAAAAGAAGCCAAGTCACATGAAGGTAATTATGAAAGGAGAGGAGGTGGGCAAGCGTTGTTGCTCAGTCCATCAAGTACAGTCATCATTGGTTTGCACAGCTAGCCGTCTGGTGAGATAGGAAGTCCTGGTGTTGCTTGCAATGTGTCATCAAGGAGAAGATTGATTGGTTGGTTAGTTGGCTGGTTGATTTTTAAGTAACAGACAAATGCAGGTTGAAAAAAAAACAATTTTGCTAGGATGACCCACAATGAGAATCTTCACCTCCCAAACATAGTGGTATGCCTGGTAATCAAATTTAATTCAATATTTTTAATCATTATTAGTACAATCAGAGGAAGCTTTTAGAAACAAGCTTCTTTCTAATCTTTAAGAATGTAGGGCAAAAGTGTCTATAATTCCTTCATTGTGGTAAATCAAAAGCAGTTCCTCCATCAAACTCACCAACAATAAGGTGTTTGTTGATCATTCCCTGTGCATAAATATGATGGCAAATACCAAGTGGAGTCCTATTCATCCAGTCCTCACTTTAGGAGCTTTTGAAGAAAACGATCCTGCAGATAGCAGTTGCTGAGGTCCCTTGGAAGGAAGTGTATCTTGGCTACCCTCTCTCACTGTTGGGCAGGACCCAGAAGGACAATAGCTGAAGGGGCTCTGNGTAGATGAGGCTGAATGGCAAAAGATATCCTGGGACATCTCTTTAAAGCACTCCTTTTATGTTAATTTGCTTNGATAAGTTTCTATGATATAGCGACTAAACAGAAAAACACTTCAATACTAAATGATAACACAAGTGTTCTTTGTAATGAATGATGGATGAATAAATAAACAAATGAACATGAGTGAAAGAAGAGGTTGAACTGAATGAGACAGCAGAGGCAATTTTTCCAGAGAATTTTGGGATAATGAAGGATCACTAAGGGATCAAATGACTCAGTTAAATGTTGAGTTGAGAGTGGGAGTGGGCCTTTAGCAACAGGATGGAAAAAGGGAAAAGGAAGGACATTGAGACCACACAATGCACAAGAACCAAAAAAAAGGCAACAAAAAGCCTATGGGAAAACTATAGACTAGCCACCCAGCTAATGGAGAGTTTTAAAGTCAGGATTGGAGGGGTTGGAAGAAAACACAATTGGTAAAATATTTGCCACATAAGCATAAGAACATGAGTTTGATTGTCAGAACTCATGCAGAAAGGCCAGGCATCAGGCATGATGGTACATGCCTATAATCTCAAGATCAGGGAGGCCGAGGCAGACAGGTACCTAGGACTTGCTGGTCACCTATCCCAGCCTTACTCAGAGAACCCTAGGCCAATAAGAAACCCCATCTGAAAAGTCAAATTGGGTGGTGCCTGAGCTAGAACAACACACAAGCTGTTCTCTGATTTCTAATACATGTACACACACATAAACATACACATAAGCAAANATGAAGATTGGAAAAGAACTTTGGGATCAAACCAGAGAAAACTAAAGGAGAGACAGGAACATGAGTTCTCTCCCAGAAAAATCCTGAAATGTATGTAAAGCATGGGAGCTGACTCCTTGGACCCACAGCCCAACCAAAGAGCCACCAGAGGAAGCAGAACACCCATACCTTCTTCTCCTTCCTTTCCAACTACAGTGACTCTGTGACAGCAGGTGCCAGGGAACATTCATTTTTGCCACCAAGTGTCCTGCACCTGAATAACTGACTTCATAAGAACATTAAAGAGGTCACACAGAACAGAAATATATTTTAAAGTTGCTTAAATGTCCTTCAAGGTGAGTCTCATAGGACTTTCTTCTCTTTCTTGCTCACACTGTGTTTGCCCTTGGCCTAACCCTGGAGCCGCCTCCTCGACAACTCACTCTCCACTTCCTCCTGGACTCACACCTCCCAGCTTTTCACTCCAGTGAAGCTAGACTGGAAAGGTGGCCTCCACATTGCTAAGCTAAGGCATAGTGACTTCAGAGGCTAACTCAGTTGACTGTGTCACTTCTGTGTATAAGAGCTATCTTTGAAAATGACTTCAAGGTGACAAAAGCAATACTATTTAAATTCANTTCTATGCTTATCTTTAAAGTACATATCAAATCTTAAAAATTCTAATCTATGCATGCAGTTATCTCAAGGTGGGCAATGATGTTTAAGTGGCCAACTCGTCCAAAGCAACTGTCTTCCTGCAAGCAGACAGGGTTGCCCACTCCCTGTGCAAGGCTTGGTCCACAGCACCCAGTTCTTTGTATGGAGAGCATGGCAAGGCACAATTTAAAACTCACCACCCTCATAGCCAACATGGTGGTTAATGGAAACATGAATGTCCTAGAACATGCTGGGTGTCCTGTGGATCCATTGACCTGAAAAAGCCTCTTGGACAAATTGCTTTTTCTAAACATCAAAATAACATGTTATTCTAAGCCAATCCTTGCCTGTTCTCATCCTTTCTGTTTTTCTAAGGTCTTTGCTATATAGCAGGTCACCTTCTGGGTGACTCTAGGTCCTCCTGCCACTCCTTTTCTATCCTGGGCTGTTCCAAACAAAATCAGGAAGTCTTAGACAAGAAGCAGATGGTAAGGGAGAAAAAGTCTGCAAAGGACATTTCCGTGTTACATAATGCTGGGCATGAGACCTGCTAGCATCAGCCTTGGAGAGAACTACCGGCCTATCACTGCACAGTAAACCAACACCCCAAATAGTCATAAAGAAAAATCCTGCATTGTTGATAATTAGCATATAATCATGTAAGGAAATATACTAACATTTTAGTAACTAACAGGTTGGAGAAGATCCAACCTATTATTTTTAATGTGTGTGTGTGCATATGTATGCATGATGCATATGTGTGTGTGTGATATTAATTCACTTTCCTATATTTGCATGTGTGCAAGTATGTGCATGTCACAACACACATGTGGAGGTCAGAGGACCTGGGTGTTGGTCATTGCCTTCTACCTTGTTTGATAGAGTGTCTCTTTGTCATTCTCTGCCACATATACCAGGCTATCTGGCACATAAGGCTGCAAGACTCTCCTGTCTCTCCTTCCCCTTTGTTGTTGGAACATTGGGATTACAGATGTGTTCTCCCACATTCAGCTTTACTCTGGCCCTGGGAATGCAAACTTGGGTCCTCATGCTTGCACAGCAAGCTCTTTACCCACCGAGCCATCTCCCCAGCTGATGGACAAGATTCTTTAAGATATTTACGATTGATTTACTCAGTAACTGCTCATGGAACAGAAAATACCTTGTAAGCCTTTAGCCAGGCCCCATGGGACAAGACTAAGTCACTAGTATAGCTCAGTTTCCTGCTCTTCCCACTTCTACGTAAGAAATACTGAATTGGGGCTAAAAGGGTCAGAGAGCTTGTTTGGGACCAGAACAATGTAACATGCTTCTGGGCAGGATTATGGGATTGATTGACATCTGAGCCACTTCCTTTCTTGAGTGCAGTGGTCCTATAAGGATCAAGTTTGATCAAGCCTCTATCAGTTTAGGGNCTGAGTGACTACAATGAGCCTGGCCTTTCTACTCAGCAAGCCCAGGAAAGAAACTGTTGGGCATGGGCATGTGGAGCACTCCTTACTACAACAAAATCTGTAACACAATGCTGCTTAAAAATGAGTGAAAAGAAACCCACAAAAATCTACCTCTCCCATCTGTTCTCTAACTCAGGCAACACGGAAATGTACACTTTGTTTCAAACTTGATGCACAGCGAAGTGTGAACAGCATCTAGAAGAAGGTACAGCAGGATAGTCAAGAAGAAATGAAAACAATTGGTCAAGCCTCAGCAGCCATGGAGAATCCAACTGAAGAGTTCAGTCTGGAAAGAAAGGCCACCTCTGACCTAGCCCAGGCACTTAGGGAGTAGAGAGCACCCTAAAGAAAAAGACAATCAAGTAGAGGCAGCATGAGCTTATCTGGTTATCCTCAGAGGCTTATCTCAGTCACTTACAATTAAGCCTGCATCTCTTTGTCTCCCTATAAGCTCTCTGAGAGTGATTCATGACTGTGTCTACCCATCACTCATCCCTTGGCACCTCTCACAGACTTGTATCTATTAAGTGCCCAAGAACATCTGCTGGATGAACAAGTGAGCACCGAGAAAAGCATTGGAACCTAAGGTCAACTATGCCAGCCAAGAGCTAGACCCATTTCTGCATACCCCCAGGGGAAAGAGACTCCTTGTGAAAAAAAAAAAAAACCAATGAAATGCAACATTTCATTATGAGTTAGTGCAGCACATGATTACAAATCACAATAAAACCTAATACTACACTGTGGCTATCTTTGTTCTTGGACATGCAATTACATGTGCAGGCAACTGTTTTCTTATGTGGAAAATTGTATGTGAGTTTTTTTCTATTAAAAAAGCCACACCCTTGGTTCTATTGCATTATTACATTCTCTGTTATTCCATCACGTGGTTTTTCTTCTCGCTGCAACCCAGGACACACCCTGAATTACTGCTGACAGAAAAATCACTTGTCAAAATACCTCCATCCTAGCACCATTTCAGTAATCTTGTCTCCCCAAAGCCTTTGTTTCAGCAAGAACAGCATGACTGCTCCACTTCTAATGATTTTCCAAGCTTTCAATAGGATTAACACTGATGTCACTCCTGGTTTTAAAGTCACCTTTCAAAGCAAAACTACTTTAGACCTGAATGACAAATGTCTCAAGTTTTTTAATTTTATCTTAAAAGGGATTTGATGCAAAAACTAAAGAGCATCCACTATGGTCTTTGATGCTGTCATGGAGCAAGAAATCCCAGGAGCCTACAGCCCTCAGCAATCTGACCTCCTATGAGGAAAACCTGGGTCCAGCCCTGTGTGGGATTCTGGTTTCTTGGAGAGTATGCCAATGCAGAGGTGTGTGTCCTGGTCCAACTGAAGGTGAGGTTTCGATGCACTCTGTCAAATATCTCTGATCTGGTTAGGTTGATAACAACAGAATAAAAAATCCTTGGAAAGAGATAAACAGGCCAGAGTTTTTGGAAAAGAACCAGAACCTAAAGATAAAACGCAGGAGGGCCTAATGGTTCATGTCTATATAAGAGGAAACATAACTAAAGCTACCTTCTTCATGTTCTTTCTGCTCCTTCCCAACAACCCACTNGGCCACCTCCCACCAACTTAGTGCTGCCTACCCTGCTCTTGCTATGACAAACATTATTACAATAAAAGAAATGGTATTATCTCCTAAGACAGTCACTGTACTTGGCCAATGCCCTAATGAGCACTTCACAATTATCAGCCTTCCTACAATATCATTAGATGACATTCCTGCTGTAGACAAAAGACTGCCTTATATCCAAGCCCACATTCAGGTACAACTGTCTGTATACAGGCAGCATCAAAATTCCCACCATCCAGTGGAACTAATACACTCCAATGTATGCTGCCCCCAGTGACCTCTCCAAAAGGAAGAGATGAAGTCATTTGCAATCTGTTGGTGGAACAAGACATTCAAATGAAGTCCCTAAGGTAGGACAGATTTTGTTGGCTTGGTTGGGCAGCCCTCACTCCTTCACAAATGGGAATGCTGTGGAAGCAGAAACCACCCAAGCAGCCTATGTCAGCACTGTGAATCCAAATGACCCAGAGACACCCAGGCAGTTACCCAGATCATCAGGGTTACCTGAATCTGTCANGCGTCCCTTTCACCCCTTTCTGNGTGATGACATCAAGTGGAAACCATATGCATTTGGGAGGCAAGAGGCTGACAAGCAGGAAGCGCGACTGGGACCCAGCTTTGTTCAGCCTGCAGTGAAATACATGCAGTAAGGGTTAGATACACGCGGCACAGACAAAAATCTAAGCACCCTCCAAGGCCACTGGGACAGGAGTGGGTGTCCCAGGAGGGTGAAACTGAGGGGTGGAACGCTATCAGGACAAGGAGGGGGCATCAGGGCTCTCCCCAGTAAATAACCACCTCCCAGCTCCTCTGCAGTCTCCCCCGCCCCCAAGTTCTCCCGCGGTAAAGCAGCTACCAGCAACCGTAATTCCTCAGAAACATAGGAGTCAGGATGGAGAATACCATCATCTTGGGGCAAAGGTATGCTAGCAAAATACACTAGTTAAACCTACATGTCTGGCAATTCGGGGTGCATAGTCACCCGCCCAGACATACACACCAGGGCTGCATCTGCAAGCATCCATTCGTTGCCCTGGCCACCACCTCATCAAGTCACTGTCACTGTTTTATCAATTACCCTACTGTTTGCAAATTTGTGCAGCGCTCCCCCCCACCACACCCCCACGGTAGGCGGGATCCCGGACCAAAGCTGAGCAGCTCCCCACAAGTCCAGCTGGCTTTGTCCTGCCGCTGTCCTTCCAAGGAGCAAGAGCCCCAGGCCCGTGGGTCCGCACAAAAGACCCCTAGAACCTGGCCCTCCACTCAGCCCCCTTTTTCCAAGAATGGCTCGGGGGCAACTTCTAGCAGGGCTTCGGGAAGTGGGAAAGCAGGACAGGACTGAAGAGGACGACCCGGGACTTGGAAAGGCTAGGGGGCACAGCATGGGCGCGCGCGCTCGCACCTCAAGGGCGCGCGCAGCGCATGCACAAAGGCAGGCTCCCAGGACCAGAGCTCCAAGGGGCATCCCAGGACTCAGCGGAACCAGAGGCAGCTGCTACGGCCCCATCACGCTCCCAACTCAAGCATTGCCAGGAGAAACGCAACTCCCGGGACCACCTCCCCGGGAGACTCCACTCCAGCTCCACACTCCTTTACCTAAACAGGCCACCCCAATCACAGTCCAAGAGGTACCCCCAAATGTATCCCAGGTTACCGTTTCCCTTCTCCGCTTTCCCTAGGAGCAGGCATCCCCACGCACCCCTTCTCACCCGGGACCTGGGAGCATGCAGAGCCGGAAAACAAACCGAAACTCACTGACCTCTCTCGGCCGCGGGCTCGGGCGCTGCTATGCTGGCGGTGGCCGCAGCACCATGGGCAGCATCCCGAGGGTCCGCGCTACCCGCCGCGCTCTGCCAGTCGGGCGCTGAGGGCCGGCTGCTGCTTGCTCCTCTCGCCGTGGGTTGCGGAGCGGCGCGGGCAGAGAGGCGGCGGCGCCTCACGCAGGCTAGCTCCTGGCCCGTTCTTCCCTTCGCTTCAGGCGGCGCCTTCCACCTGCCCCGCCGCCCTCCGCGTCCCAGATCCGACACCCTCCGCCAGGCGCTGGGCACCGAGCGGGAGCTTTTTGTGTCACCCCCCCAAGACCCAAGCGCTGAAGGGGGCGGGAGGCTGAGCTCTGCTCCACGGCACCGCCCCTCCCAGGCGGCTCCACCCCCTCCCGCACCCCACCCGGCAGCCTGGCCCGCACGTCCGTGTCTGTCTGTCTGTCTGTCTGTCCCCAGTCGCCAAACTCCTGGGTGTAGAGGGAAGCAGGGACGCACCCTTGACCCACCATAGAGCAGCGAGCCCCTGGACGTCTTGCTTTCCCGGCGCGGAAGCGGGACCTGAGCGGGATCAGGTGTGACCTGGAGCCCGAGCGCCCGCAGGCTAGAGCAGCTGGCCTGGCCGTGGTGGTGACCCAGCTGCGGCTCAAGACTCAGTACCACCCGGAGCGGGGAGGAGTCTAGACTGTTGCCTTTCCCGCGGGTTCTTTTTGGCTGCCCCAAAAGTTCACTAGACCAACCAGGGCAGGAATCTGTCAGCATGGAAGAGGCTATGCACCCGAGGAGGCCCACAGGGACACCTCACACCTGGACCTCGCGTGAACAAAGCACGCAGAATAGGGAATAGGAAGGAACAGGTGCAAGGGGTTATAAAGAAGCCTAGGGGGACTACCAAGCTCACCCGATTGCCCACGTAAAGTCCAACTTCAGGCTCAGTGGTAAAGTGCTTGCCTAGTGTGCTTGAGGGCCCAGGCTTATCCCCAGCACCTCCAAACAAAAATAAAGNCTAACTCCTACCCTACGGGCATGATCTTAATGTCATGTAATCCCAGAAAATCTAAAGGGCACTTCCTGCTTCTTTGCTTAGCATATAATGGCGTAATGGGGGAGGAAGGTGTCTGGGACACCACGCCTGAGTTCTGGCACCTTTTGGGATCCGTTCCATCAAGAAAAGTCCTCCATCTCCACGGTTCAGCTGAAGGATCCCTCTGCGTTGAGGCACAGAACAGATGGCCTCTCCTAGGATGCAGGTACTGAGTGCTTGGATGGGTCCTAGGCTTCTTNCTGTACAGCAGTGGTTCTCAACCTTCCTAATATAGTTCCTCATGTTGTGCCATAAAATTATTTTCGTTGCTACTTCATAACTGAAATTTGCTACTGTTATGAGTTGTAATGAAAATATCTGTGTTTTCTGATGGTCTTAGGAGACCCCTGTGAAAGAGTCCTTGGACCCCCAGGGTTCTTGGCCCAATGGTTAAGAACCGCTGCTGTACCAGAAGCCCTGAGAACCACGATGGTTCTGTGTGACCTAATGAAACAGTGTCAGCAGCTGGTCCTTCTTGCTTTGCCCCTCACTTACAACTTGTGGATGGTGTTCCAAACAGGCTGTTAAGCACATTGGGGAAAATCTACATCCAAGAGACTGATAAAGTTTGTAGGGTATGTGCAGTCTCTTGGATCTCAANAAGAGTACCTCTTCCTCCAGTCACCAGGCTGGATTGCCCCATTGTTCCCATTATAACCTCTATAGCACACCACAGAGGCGCCATACTCATGTCATGTCTTAGGAACCTAAGCTTACTTTGTATGAACTTCTTCAACTTTAATACAGAAGAAAACAAAAAATTCTAACCAGGTGGTGGTGGTGGCACATGCCTTTAAAACCAGCACTAGAGGAGGCAGAGGCAAACTCTGTGAGTTTGAGGCCAGCCTGGTCTACAGAGCGAATTCTAGGATGGCCAGAGCTACACAGAGAAACTCTGTCTTGAAAAACCAAAATAAGAGAAAAAAAAAGTCTTTTGGCGACAGGGTCTTACATTCGTATCCCAGGCTAACCTGGAATTTACCGTACAGCACAGACAAGCCTTTTTTGCAGTCCTTCTGCCTCACCTTCCCAAGTGCTGGATTCACAGGTGTAAGCCACTATGACTTACTTGAAAAAGTAATTTTTAGTCATATTGTATTTATGGGGCGCACACACCTGCCATAACACAGGTGTGGAGGGCAATTTGCACTTTCAGTTCTTTCCTTCCCCAGGAGGTTGAGCTTGGGTCATTTAGCTAGGGCCAGGAATCTTTAGTCACTGAGCCATGTGGGCTCTGGAAAAAAAAAGTAATGAGAAGCTAAGCAAGGTATTAACAACTCAGACGTTGGTCAGGGGCTTGGGATAAGGGTGGTTCATAACACCCCAACATTTTACCAGCTGAGCTCAGCCCAGAAATATTATTATGCATGGGTGCCTCACAAGATTGCTTTTAAGAAAGTAATTTCAGGATTCAGTAATTATTCTAAAATGTTTAAATGTCCCTCCATTTGCTTTCTAGACAATTCTTTGGAGTGGGAAATGCAAGGATTCGGCATGTGGAAGGTTTATTCATTTCCATTGACCGGGATTTTAATTGACAGAGCATCAAGGGTGTTCTGCCTTCTGTCCAGTCTTGTAACTCTGTCACACAGAGAAGGTTAATTAACTGGGGCAGGCTGCAACGGGACAGTTCCTAAGATACACTGGAGGTGAGAATCTGGACAGGCAGCTATGGTCTAAGTCAAGGAAAGAACAGGCAGAACATGTTGTAACAAATTCATCTGTGAAACAGCCAGGAACAAGGCAGCTAAGACCAGTCCGAGTTAGAGCTGCAAGCGGGCAACAGCCTGCCAGAGAAGTCCTCACTACCCACTGCGCATGTGTGTGAGAGAGACTAAGCGGGCACCTGAGGTCTGGGAGAGCCAGGGTTAGCCCGCACAGACCTGGAGACAAGATAAAGACACAAATACTGGGTCTAGGGAGGTTGGTTGGTAAAGTGCTCCCTGTGCAGACATAAGGACCTGTGTTTTATCTCCCAAAACCCACAGAAAAAGCCCAGTGTGGTGGTATGCAGTCTAATCCTTTGTAATCCTAGCACTAGGGAGGTGGAGACAGGCGGATCCCCAGGGATAGCTGGGTAGCCAGGCTAGCTGAATCAGTGAGCTTGTCAGTCAGCCAATGAAGAGACATTTTTAAAAATCAAGTGGATGGCACCTAAGGAATGACACTTGAGGTTAATCTCTGGCCTCTGTACACATATATGCACTTGCACGCACATGATTCAAATATTGATGAATTCAAACAGCCAACAGTCATAAAATATGGACTATGTTCCAGGAGGGTTAGAATGAGGGGTGGGGGTAGGGTGAGGAACCACACATCTAATTTCCTGCAGTCACAGAACTCAATTTCTAATAAAAGAAACAGATATTCCACAATAAAGTGAATTGTGTGTAACAATGAAAAGGGTGAGGGAGAACAAGGTGGTGGTGGGGAGTTGGTGAAGTCTGTATGTTGGGGACACACTAGACAGATGACAGGAAGCCTTACTCAGAAGCTACTTTGAAACTGGGATCTAAAGACCATGGGGGAGCACACAATACCAAACAAAGAGGAAGAACTGTTCTGAGTACCAGCAAGAGTAGAGAGAAGGTATGNATGTAGTCAGAAGGGCAGTGAGTCCCTTAACACTGATGGATACTTCAACCTAAGGCTGAAGTAAAGGGTGGGGATTAAGTTCTTTTCTTTCTTTTTTCTTTTAATAATAATATCTTTATTTTTTTTATTTTATGTGCATTGGTGTTTTGCCTACATGTAGGTCTGTGTGAGGGTGCCAGGTCTCCTGGAACCTGAGTTACAGACAGTTGTGAGCTGCCACATGAGTGCTGGGAATTAAACCCAGGTCCTTTGGAAGAGCAGCCAGTGCTCTTAACCTCTGAGCCATCTCTCCAGCCCCGGGGCTTAAGTTCTTATCTTTGTACTTGCAATGTGGAGCAGAGATACTCAATAAATGTTTATTGAGTGGAGTTCTTAATTCTGAGAACCTAGGGTGGAGCTAAGATCAATTTGATGCCCAGGCAGAGCCTCTACCAGGATGACACTTGCATAAAAGAATGTGATGATCTTGTAGATAACCTTTGTGATTCTCTTCCTGGTCTTTGAGGACAAGGATCATCTTTCAATTTATACCATCAGCAACTAATCCAACAAGGAGGGATAGTGACAGCAGGGAGTCAAGAAGGTAGAGAAAGGAACTAGGGTGAGGAAACAGGCCAGCTNTGCTCTGCGCTCTCACTCCTGCAGGCCCAAAATGCAGCCCAATAATGAGGGTGAGCTTCTTGTTCAACACGTAGCTGGCCGATGCTTTGCAAGTTGCCCTTTGCAAAGTAAGGTCTTTCTCCCTCTGCCTTTGTCTGGCATCCTAAATCCTAAAGAGAACCCACATCTAAATGACTAAGATGTCAACTGCCAAATCATTTTTCTTCAGATCTACAGAACCCAGAGCCACTGGTGACCTTTCGAAAACATCAGAGTGTGTAACATCCCTCCTCATTCTTTAATTCTGTGCCGTAGCTGACATGAAACATGAACATTGCTCTGATGCTTTGTTCTGTTTGTTTTTATCAGTATCAGGAATTAAATCCAGAGCTTCACGCATGGCATGCAAGCAGTCTACCACTAAGCTGCGTCCCAAACCTGCTCCACTCTTTAACATAGAGAGAAGTAATATGCTTGTAATCAGCCCCAGGAGGTCAAGATCAATCATTAGAGAAAAGGACAAAAAGGGAGCCACAGCCACCTCACCCTGTATGACAAGATTGCTTAGCATGCTGCTTTCCTGATCGCCATTTTATGCTCATCCATTCCTTCTATAAAAGTCCTTTGTACCACTGAGTACTCAAGGTGAGATTCTGAGGTAACATTGTCCCATCTTCTCAGATGTTAACCCATGAAGTATACTGATTTCCTTTCTACAAACATTGTCTCCTGAGGACTGACATCCAGGTGCTGAGCATGTGGGCATGGGAACTGTATCAAACATGTTTGAATTTATTTGTTAAAAAATGGATCTTGAAAATAGGTCATCTAAATCACAAAATCATATTTATTATTGTGGGCTGTGTGCCACAGTGTGTATGCAGATCAGAGGACAACTTGTAGATGTTGGTTTCTTCCACCACATGGGTACTGGGGTCAAATTCTGGTTATCAGTCTTGGTGACAGGCTCCCTTACCCACTGAGGCATCTCATCAGCAAACCCAATCAATTTAATAAATAGGAAGTCATTCTACATGTTAAACAAGTGTGTTTTAAAACCTGTCTGTAAAAAATGACAGTTAAGTTACAACCAACTTGTTTGAAAACATCAAAGTGGAAAGCTACATGTAGACAGCTTTCACAGGTTGTCAGTGCAAAAACTAAAAGGCCCCCTCAGGAAACATGTTAGCCTGCTTCTTAACCAGTCTACAATTCATGTTCTCTGATGTAGCACTAGTTACTGTAAAGTATATATACTCTAAAAAGTATCTGAAGACTCTTAGGGTATGAGTAGCCTAAGATTATTTGCTAAAAATTAATGCTAAGTGGAGTGTACATTTCAAAACTGGTTGTTACTTGGGCCTGTATTAAAGCCAGTCCCAACAGACCTATTATTCTGGCAAGGGATTCTGAATGGGAGAGATTCTATATTTGACTATTGTCTTACTTATGTAGACCCAATGCTATCTAAGGACAATGACATCTCATCTCTGAAAAAAAAAAAGATACTAAAACATTTTGAGGATCTCAAAAGATTTTCATGGAAACTACTTCTAGGATTGCTTTCTAAAAGTAGTGATGGGTTGAATGAAACATCTTTGTTATANACAAAATGTATTCCAAAGCCAAGTTGACATGGCCATGATCAAATCCTTAGTTTGGGTTCTGACTATAAGCAATCAGTATGGCCATTATGGTTTCCTGGCTGAATGTCCAAGTCCTCTGGATACCCTCTACAGTAGCAGACATCAATTACTTTCTTACTCTGTTCATATGATATGGGGTTGAATGAGATCCTCACTTCCAGCAGTAAATTGACAACACCTTTAATATAAGTATGGTAGAGGAATGTCATCATAAATTGCATCCCTTGCCATTCTCACTGCTGAATGGGTTGCCACGTCCTTGTGTGGTTGGAATATGTAGCTTCTCTCTCATCCCATTGTCCCCCATCCTTATGTCTGTCCTAGCCTCCCTCTCTCCAGATGTCCCCCACCTTCTGTTCACCCATGTAGTGACTGCTATTTTCCCTGTCTTTCCTCCCATCATCTGCCAGGTTGCTGACATTCACATGCTCTTGCTTTCATTTGGCCACCAATCCTGCTGCTCTAGCAGCCAGACAGCAAAACAGTTCTGCTCTGAGATGAAAGAGAAGGAACGAAAGAACCAAGAGGGTCTGTTGTTGAACTTGAGGGTTACAACCTAGGCCCCAAATCAGATCCAGCCACTCACCTGTCCTCAACAAGTCAATTAACAGGAGAACAGAAAAAGGAGATGTATCCAATGTTCCGCATGGGGAAGAAGGACAAGGAGATGCAGGCTCCCCCACTCCCCACCTCACATACAGCCTCTTGGTCCTGAAGTGACAGTAAAGTGTAAATACAAGAGCAAGGATGTGCATATGTAAGCAGTCCTGCTCCCGCCCACCACTGACCCATCCTTTTCTGAGCTTCAGTCTCATCCCCTAAGGCAGTCTGACAGGTTGTTAGAACTGTGTGAAATCTCTTTCCAGGAGACAAGGTCCCTCTCTGGCTGGCACCTTTTCCTTCTCCCAGCATGAGATTGCTGAGGAAATTTTCATTTCTTTGGTGTCCACTGTTTCTACAGTCTGATAGTCAGATTGAGAAACATAGTGTCCCTTGGGATCTTCATCTGCCAAAATGGTTACAGTTCCACTTCCATTTTTTCAAAACTCCGGTTTGAATCTACCAACTCACTTGGTCTCAGAAGCTAACTAAATTCCTTGTAGGCTCCCATCTTCTATAACCTGCACCTTGCGTAAGTAAGCCGGGCACCCTGTCCCTGCTCCAGATCCAGAGCAGGTTTCAGCCAACTCCTCCCCACCCTCTCTGTCTTTAGCTCTACCTCCCTCATCATTCAAACCCAACTGGGTCAAAATGTCTGTTTCTCTTGCACCCAGTCTAGTGGACTAGTCAGAGTGCCCTCTAGTGGTGAGGAGGAGAAGCAGTGCCCTCTGAAAGAGGCCCCGACATCAGGCAGGTCACCTCAGGGCAATGCCCACTCGGACTTCCCACATGCTTACTCTCCTTTTGTTGATTTAATACCTTTCCTCTGCTATTAAATTCTTCCCTTCTCAGCAGGTGTGGTGGGAGAGGAGACAGTTAAGACTGCCCACTGGGTTCTTAACCCTTTCCCTTCTGTCTCCAGAAATCTTTAATAACATTTGTGTTTAGTGTGTTCACATACTCTTTTTGTTTGTTTGTTTTGTTTTGTTTTTCTGAGATAGGGTCTTATCTCAGTGTCTCAGTCACTGTTCTATTGTTGTGAAAAGACATCATGACCAAGGCAACTTATAACAGAAAGCATTTAATGGGAGGTTGCTTACAGTTTCAGAGGGAGAGTTCATGGTCATCACGGTGGAGAGCATGGTGACAGGCAGGCAGGCATGACACTGGAACAGTAGCCGAGAGCTCACATTTTATCTGCAAGCAGGAAGCAGAAAGAAAGAGTGAGACTGGGGCTGGCTTGGGCTTGTGAAACCTCAAAGCCCACCCCCATTGACATACCTCCTCCAACAAGGCGACACCTCCTAACCCATCCTAAAAGTCCACCAACTGGGAACCAGACATTCAAACATTCCAGCCTAGGGGGCTATTCTTATTTAACCACTAGCACCCAGGCCAGCTTGAAATTCACTGTCCCTGAGGATAACCACCTTCCTGCACCTCCCAAGAGCAGGAATCACAGGCATGTACTACCATGTCTGGCTTTCATTTGTTATTTTTAAGGACACAAATAATTTGGCTTCAGGACAAGGAGACAAGATACCACCCAAATGAATCATCCCACATCAGTGAGCTCCAGGGCTCCTCTTCTGGTGAACATGTATTGATTCTGAATCTGATTTGTTGCTAACCATCACCTGCAGTATCTCCATGCATGCCAGAACCCAAGAGGCAACGGGACACCCCCACTTTGCAGATAAGGTGTCTGATGCCCGGAGGACTTGGGCAAATTCACAAGGTGTTATAATAATAAACAGTGAACATGCAGTTGCCCCAGCTCAGCCAAATATGAAACACTTCCCTTAATCAGTGCACTGAGTTCAAGCAGTTCTGTGTGGTTGGCCTGATAGGCATCACAGTCTTTTACAAGCCACTCCCACTTTAGCTGAAGGGTGGCATGTCACTGACACTGTGGCTCCTCCTACTGCAGGGCTCTAAGAGTTCACGTGAGCTGACTGTTCTTTACCCAAACTCTCAATGTTTCTTTCCTTATGCAGCTACCTAACTTCCCCTTACAGCTGAGCAAGACCCAAAGAGAAGATACTTGCAAGATTTCCAAAGACATTTACTCTTCTGTCTATGTCGAGCTTTTCCAACCAGATTCCTTTTGTCTGCCTTGGATGCTCTTTTTCTTCAAGTCTGCCCTTACTGTGTTCTGCTTTACATTGTAGCTACCAGCTTACACATCTACAGCATGGGAAGATCCCTAAAGACTGGCACTGTACTTCATTCCATCCACCAATACATGCTCCATGGCTTCATGCAGTGCTCTGCACACAGACTGCACTTAACACATGTATATGTAGGAAATGCCCCATTGGGGATTTCTATTTGCCCTTCTGGGGTCATGCTTCCTATAGCCCTACTCAGAGAACTGTCTCTGAAATGTTTCTTCACAAATCTGTTACTTCCAGTTACAGCAGGTCAGCTAGAGTGGCATTTAGAATTATTTCCAAATCCATTTAAAGTGAAAGGCTGGAGAAGGGAATGGATGTGAGTGGGACAGAGTTGTGACTTACATGAGAATCCTCACTCTGGCTTTGTAGGAATACGGAGGGGTCCCAGTAGCAATTCTTTTCTTAAAACTCTTTTATTACATTTCTTTATCAAAGGTGGAGCATGTATGTGCCACAACACGTGTGGAGACCAAAGGACAACTTGCAAAAGTTAGTTCTCTCCAACATGTGGGTCTCAGGATTGAACTCAAGTCTCTAGGCTTAGTTACAGGTTGTCTTAGTTAGGGTTGCTATTGCTGTGAAGAGACATCTTTACCACAGCAACTCTTATAAAGGAACTCATTTAATTGAGGTGGCTTACAGTTCAGAGGTTCGGACCATTATCATTGAGGTGAGACATGGTGGTGTGCAGGCAGACATGGTGCTGGAGAAGGAGCTACCACATGTTGATATGCAGGCAACAGGAAGTAGGCTGTGACACTGGGAGTAGCTTGAGCAAAGGGGACCTCAAAACCCACCCCCACAGTGACACACTTTCTCCAACAAGGCCATACCTACTCCAACAAAGCCACACCTCCTAATAGTGCCACTCCCTTTGGGGGTCATATTCTTTCAAACCACCACACAGGTGCTTTTACCCACTGAACCATCTTACCTGCCACCAGTATTCAATTCCCAGCCAAGTGGTCCTTACTCCGCCTTTTGGGCTGGTTAGTGTACCCCAAAACTCACATGTTGAAACCCTCAGAATGTGGGTTTAGAGATAGTCTCTATACAAGCTAGATCAAATGGAGTCATGAGGGGATTCCTGAACAAGATTGAATAATATTAGCAAAGGAAAGGAAAACTAGACACAGATAATTAAGGAGGGAAGATAATGTGGAGACTCAGGGAGTGGACAGACATCTGCAAGCCAAGGAGAGAGAACTGGAACACAGCCTTCTCACAGTCCCAGAAAGATCAACACTGCAGAGCCCTTGATCTCAGACTCCTAATCTCCAGAAATATGATACACTTTCTGTATGAGCCACCCAGTATGTGACACTGATTAAGGCAGCCCTGGCAGACTCATCCACCCAGAACTCTTGTACAAAAAGAGAAGTGGATCCCATGGCCCACACGGATTTATTATGTCTGGGCTATTTATTTCCTGTGTTTACCTACATGGGCAGACTAACATAGGGAATAAAGAAATGGTGTATTTATCCAATAGTGAAGAAACATTGACTGTTTGTGTCAGTAATGAGATAATGCTCGATACAATAATATGAATAAATCACTCTGTAAGCATTGTCTCGATCCCCTGCCACCCAATTGAGAGGCACTGTTACCCTCAGTTCGTGGGTGTAGAAACTGAGGCTCAGAGGTATTTATGGGAATTTCCCAGGATACATTATTTCTAACCAGACTGAGGGCTCAGCAGCAGCCCATTGGCCATCAGTTTTGTTCTTCTGCACAGCAGATCCTTTCTTCTGTCCCATGTCTGCTGTGTGCTGTGGACCATGCTAACCAGTCTAACAGGTTCATGGAACTACTTCTCTTGTAAGTGGTTAATGCAAGAATGAAAATGTGATCCAGTTGTGTGCAGTGAGACCAGAAAGGAAGTTGGATGGAAGGGTTCTTCACCCTTAAAAAGTCATCTACAAAGCAGTAGCCCCTCTCCTGTTGCTAGATGTTATACAACCTACATGTGATATCACCATGGTAACAACCATCAAGTGACAATGATGGAAGTCTCCCTAAGGAGCAAAGAAGGGTAAAAGAACTAGCGTTGGTGGTACCACTTTGCACAAGCAGATCAACCCCAATAGGGCCCTCCTTCCTGTTTCTCACTGAGAATATTTTCTCTTATAGTCCAAGCAATTCTGTGTTGCTCCAGCTACTTAGGGTTGAAGTTATCTCCAGATGGCTATTTCTGCAGGTACATTTTGATTTCTCTACCACAAGAGCCATTTTTAGATATGAAAAGCCAGTAGCTGCAAATTTACTGGCTTTCAAGTCTCAATAAGGAGATACATTTCATTGTTTTCTTTTAAATGTCAAAATATACATTAAATTTGCCATTTTTTAAAGTGAACAACTCAACCTGTATTAATTACATCTGCAAAGTTGTATGCCTATTGCCACTACCCAACTTGAGAAGTCTTTTGTCACTCTGTTCTGAAATTCTGTGCCTGTTAAACAGGAAGTACCTGTCTGTCTCCCCAAACCTTAGTGACCACCACTAAACTGTCTCTGTGAATTTAATTTCTGTGAAGTATATCATGTAAGCAAAACCATACATTCTTATCTTTTTTATTTGGCTTATTTCATTGAGTCTAGTGATTTCCAGAGTCATCCACCTTGTAACATGTGTCAGAATTTCCTTCCATTTTTAAGCTCAAGTGGTATGACATTAATAGACCACAACTCTATTATCCACTTGCCACTGAGGGACATTTGCATGTTTTCCATCTGTGGTGGTTTGATGAGAATGGCCCCTGTAGGCTCAGATGTTTGAAAACTTGTTCCCCAGTTAGTGGAACTCTTTGGCAACGGTTAGGAGGTGTGCCCTTGTTGGAGTCCATGCCATTGACAGTTAGCTCGTTCTCTCTCTCTCTCTCTCTCTCTCTCTCTCTCTCTCTCTCTCTCTGTTGTAGAATATTATTTTAAGATTTATTACTTTTGTTTATGTTGTGGAATACTTGCTTTAATGATGCAAAGATGTGTTGCATTCTTTTATGTTACATTTGTTTAGCTCTGTGAAACTATGTCACTTTGCCTGTCTAAAACAGCTGGTGGTCTAATAAAGAGTTGAATGGCCAATAGTGAGGCAGGAGAAAGGATAGGTAGGGCAGGCAGGCAGAGAGAATAAATAGAAGGAGAAATCTGGGAGAAAAAGNAGGAGGAGCAAGAGAGCAAGGAGAGGAGGACACAAGGGGCTAGGCACCCAGCTACACAACCAGCAATGNAGTAAGAAAGAAAGATATACAGAAATAGAAAAAGGTAAAAGCCCAGAGGCAAAAGGTAGATGAGATAATTTAAGGTAAGAAAAGCTGGCCAGAAATTAAGCCAAGCTAAGGCCTGGCATTCATAAGTAAGAATTAGACTCCATGTGTAATTTATTTGGGAACTGGGTAGTGGCCTCCTCCCCAAAAAAAGCAAAAGCAAACAACTACCCCTCTCTGTCCCTCTGTCTCTCCTTCTCTCCCTCCCTCTCTCTCTCCCTTCTTTCCTCCCTTTCTCTCTCTCTCTCCCTCCTCGCTTCTGTCTTGTGTCTATGGAACAGATGTAAGCTCTCAGTTACTGCTCCAACATTGCCATTCTCCCTGCCATGATGGTCATGGACTCACTTGCTAAAACTGTAAACCCTGAATAAATGCTTTCTTCTGTAATTTGCCTTGGTCATGGTGTCTTACTAAGCAACAGAAGAGTGACTAGGACACCATCTTTTGCATTAACAACTAATGCTGCTCTGAACACAGTGCCCAAACACCTGTTCAAGTCTCTGCTTCGAAGTCTTTTAGATATACATCAGATGTGGAATTGTTAGGGAATTCTCTTTTAAAGCTTTTGGGAGCTGCCATACTATTTTCTACGGCCACAAGACCAGGCTGCATTCCCACCCATAGTGTATACAACTTTCAGTTTCTACACATTCTTAGGGCACTTGTTTTCTGTTATATGAGTGGTGCCACCGCCTCCTCCTCCTTTTCTTTATAGCCATCCCAATAAGTAATAAGTACCATTTCACTGTGCTCTTAATTTGTCTTTTTCTGAAGACTGGCAACATTGAGCTGCTTTTCACATGCTCTTTGCATATGTTCTCTGAAGAAATAGCTNTTGGAAACCGTTGCTCAGTTCTAAAGTGTGTTGTTCACTGGCTTTTGATTTCAGTGAGACTTAGTTCCTCTTCATATAGTCTTGAGCTTCATCTCTTATCAGATAATAATTCACACATGTTTTCTCCAGTTCTGTGAAGTAGTTTTTCACTCTCTTGATAGTGCTCTCTGACAACAGCATTGCTTTCTCTATTGAATTTTTTTTATTTATGTGTATGTTTGTGTGTCTGCATGTGTGTGTGCCACACATATGTGGGTGTCTGCAGAGGCCAGAAGAAGGTGTGGGATCCCCTGGAGCTGGAGTCACAAGTGGTTGTGAGATGCCTNCTGTAGGTTCTAGGACGTGATTTCCAGTCCTCTGTGAGAACGGTAATGCATTCTATACCTCTGAAGCGTATTTCCAGTCTTGACAACAGCACCTTTTTAAAGGAGGGTTTCCAAAAATTATGGAATTCATCAATTCTTCAAAATACTCTGAAGTCTATCTCTGAGTAAGTTAGTCCACCAGAGTGGGATATCAAGTCTTATATGTGCACTTCCTCTATAGGGACTCATTCATTGAAGCACTCATGCATGCATGTATTCAGCACATAGGTGAAGGCCTGCTCTCATGTGCAAGGCTGTGCTAAGCAATGTTTCTCAATTGTGTGTTGCCACTGATTTAAGGAACATAATAAATAAAAATTGACCCAATGAAAACAGGCACATAGACCAGTGGAACAGAACAAAGGACTCAGAAATAAAGCTGCATAGCTACAGCCACCTAATTTTTAACAAAGTGTCAAAAACATATCTTGGAAAAAGGAGTACCTCTTCAATAAATGGGGCTGGGATACTTAGGTATCCATATGTAAAAGGATGAAACTAGATCTGAGGTTTTCACACTGCAGGAAAAATCAATTCAAAATGGATCAAAGACCTTAATGTGAAACCAAAACTCTGAAGCTGCTAGAGGGAATCAGGGAGAAGGCTTTGGGAGTCAGGCGCTGGCCAGGACGTTCTGAAAACAAACACCATATCTCAGGAAATAATTCCAAGAACCAGCAAGGGAGTGCAGGGCATTAAAAAGTGTCTTCACAACAAAGGGGAAAAGCAGCAGGGTGAAGCAACAGCTCAGGGTGGAAGGGAGTCTCTGCCAATAGTATATCTGACAGGGGATTATCATCTGGAATCCATAAAGAACTCCTAAAAACAAACATCCCCCAAACCCAAATTATCTAAGCCACAACTAGGCAAATGAAATAAACAGTTCTCAAAATAAGAAATGTAAATGGCCAACAAATATATATAGTTTTAAAAAAGCTTAACATCCCTACATCCCAAGTAGAATGGTAACTACTCAAGAATAAGAACACAAAACTAAAAACATAATATACAATCATGAAACTCTTTAGAAATTAAGATCCTTTTCTCACTGCATATCCATTTAATAAAATAAAACTGATTATATATATATATCATATATATGAAGTAAAATCAATTAATTAATTAAAAATATATTGAGATAAAAAAGCTTAACATTTTAGCCATCAGAGAAATGCAAATTAACAGTTCATTGAGATTCCACCTCCACCAGGCAGAATGGTTGCCATTAAAAAAACAAAAACAATAAGTGCTGGTGAGGATATAGGGAGATGGACCTTACATACTGCTGTAGGAGTGTAAACACACACACACACACACATAAATATGGGCTGCCACAATATGAAGGTTCCTCAAGGAGTAAACATAGAAATGCCATAAGATCCAGCTATTTGACTCCTGGGTATATATCTGAAGGAATGTAAGTCACATGACCACAGAGAGACATTCACCTCCATGTTTGTTGCTGGCTGTTCACAAAGCAAAGGTATACAACCAGCCTTTGGGGCGCTCTAGTGAGCCAGACAAGCTTCATTTGTTAGTTCTAGGCCAAGTAAAATACTCTGACTCAAAAACAAAGAGGATGGTACCTGAGGACAAGAACCCAGCTTGTTCTCTGGCCTCCACATATACACACATACACCTGCACACACACTACCTGCCAACATTCACATACATACACACAAAATGATCATATATATATATATATGTATGTATATATATATATATATACATACATATATATATATACACACACACACACACATACACACACACATAAATATGTGATGGGAAAGTTGGAGGGGGCTATGAGGAAGGAGGAAAGCTTGAGAAGAAGGCAAACTAGACAGGATGATGGGGATAAAATATCACATTTTCCCTCATACATGGACTCCAGAGATATGTATTACCACATAGGACATAAAAGCAGAAGAGGGACTAATTGGAGAGAGGAAGGGATCAGGTGAGAGTGAGAGGGGGATGGAGGCAAATGTAAACAAGTTCTAATGATACACATGTGTGAAAATGTCATAGTGAAATCCATTATTCCGTACACAAAAATAATTACTAAAAGTTTCTAAAGAATAAGCCAGGCAGTGGTGGCGCATGCCTTTAATCCCAGCACTCAGGAGGCAGAGGCAAGCAGATCTCTGAGTTCAAGGCCAGCCTGGTCTACAAATTCAGTTCCAGGAAAGCCAGGACTAAACAGAGAAACCTTGTCTGGAAAAAGAAAAAGACAAAAAAAAAAAAAAAAAAAAAAAAAAGGCTAAGCCTTGATTAACACTGAGACCCACAACTGGTCACATGCAGAGAGTAAGAGACTGTGCCGTGTATCACACCTCTTCTCCATAGGGTCATCCTGGAAGAGGGCCGTGACATATTCTAAGCATATATGAAATTCTACCAAAATAACAACAGTCTTGTGACAGTAGTTGCTGGGTGCACAGTATGCATATTTCTCACCATGTCCATAAGAACATCTAGTGTGCTCAAACATGAATACTCACGAGTGTTTTTTCCAGCACACACAGTTCTGTCTCAGCTGCTGACCACGGGGTAATTGTGCATCCTGGCTTCTCATCATGGCTGCTTGAAAGCCTCAGCTCACGTTTGTGCATAATTTCAGGAAGGTACATTGTACATGCTGATGCACTTCTGATCCAGCAGGCTCAGTTCCATTTAACTTTCCTATCTCATGTTTCCTTCACCTCATTGAAGTTGAGTTGAGCAGGTACAACAGAACACGCCTACAATCTCATCTACTCAGGAGACTGAGGCAAGAGGTTCAAGGCTTTAAGGCCGGTCTAGGCTACTTAGCAAGGCCCTTTCTCAGTAAATAAATTAGATGAATGAATGAGTTGCTTCTTGGTTTTGTTATAGACATGTCTTTGTTCTGCCTTAAAGCCTCTTAAAAAGCAATAAAAATATAGGAATAACCAATGCTCTCTTATGCTATCCTTTTGGAGGATCCAATACAAAATAAAATGTGGATTCTTGCCCAAAAGTTGTTAAGAATTTCAAGATTACGGCAACAACAGAATATTAAAGCAACATTTGGCTTTTTTGACTATGTTTTGCCAACTCTGATCCTTCAAAAATTAGGAATGACATTATGTATTTTCAATTCTCAAGGATTTTCAAGAACTAAAGAGACAATATATGTGCTGTACATGCATGTATTTGAACAGAGGCAGAGGGATGGGACAATTAAATCTCCCTTGGGGAATTATTTCTGACTAAAAGTAGGGTGTTTTGTTTTGTTTTTACTGTCTAGACAGTTACTTTCTTGGTTCATCTCTGGTTCATCTTTTCTTAACATTTACTTATTTTTGAGAACTTCATACATGTGTACTGTATTTACATCATTTTCCCTGAGTCTCTCCCCTCTCCAATTCCTCCCATGTCCCCCCATCCCCTCTCAAATGTATGACCTTTTCTTTACTGTTGTTACACACACATACACACACACACACATACACACACACACCATTTAGTGTTGCTAATATGTACACGTGTTCAGGGCTGACTAGTTTGGATTGGACAACCTGTCAGGGCTCATCCCTGGAGAAGACTGGTCCTCCCTTTCTTAGCAGCCATTACATTGTTAGTTTTGTTTTGTTGGTTTTTTTTCCCCCAGAGCTTTTGCATAATGCTTTCATGTGATAGACACTCAAAATTTCTACTCACTAGTGGGATGGTGGGTANATGCACACAGGTAGCTATGGTTGGATGTAGACTGTCCCCTCTAAAACTCATGCTGAAATCTGGTCTCCAGTGTTGGAGTGTCATGACATAGAGTTTTTAAAAGGTACTTGGATCCTTTTGTGGATTCCTGGACTCTCACAGACTGATCATCTTTCTGAATTGGGTGAGCACTTGGAGCCATGAGCTGAAAACAACATAAAGTCCTTATCTGATTGCAGTTGCCAATCCTGAACTTTCCAGCCCGAATAAACCATTTTTTCTTTGCTAACTCTCAGGTACTCTGTTATAGCAACAGGCTAAGACATGAACCAGATTTAAGAAATGGAAAATAAAGTGATAAAAGTAGTTTGGGGTTTGTTGTTGTTGTTGTTTAACTTACATAAAAGCAACTTATTAACAATTTAACCTAGGAATTCCTGTTCACTGTGCAGACACTGTGACCCCTCTTTTTGCAGGTGCTGTTTTAGGGGGCTGGGGTGAGAGTCTCAGTCTACTCTGAGGAATGACTAGCCCTGGGTTCAGGGATCTTAGTCCAGCTCCAGATGATGTCCTAGAGTTTGATAAGCAGGTCAATGATGCTCCTCCAACCACTGAACACTCAACATGGCCTCCTATGAGGAGGATGCATCAGGTCANCTTTCACTTTTATTCCACCAGTTTCCTTGCTAGAAAGATCAGTGGCATGGACAAAGGTGTCACTGAATGCTGCAGGGGTATGGCAGGCACTGAGTACCTTTTCCCCTTTAGCCATTGGAAGTCTGAAGGCAACTTAGTTCTCTCTTTTCCTCCCTGTCTTAGGTATCACCTCTGCACACCATCTCCCTGTTTGGGTTTTGACTTGAGAAAGTATAGAGTGGTGGCCTTAACTTAGTGGAAATGAGAAGCTGGACAGTTTTCAAGCAAGAGAGTGACTTAGAAAAGCTGACTGGGGCCAGCGGTGGTGGCGCACGCCTTTAATCCCAGCACTCGGGAGGCAGAGGCAGGCGGATCTCTGTGAGTTCGAGGCCAGCCTGGGCTACCAAGTGAGTTCCAGGAAAGGCNCCAAAGCTACACAGAGAAACCCTGTCTTGAAAAAAAAAGAAAAGAAAAAGAAAAAAGAAAAAAGAAAAGAAAAGCTGACTTGGGCATGTGTGAAGATGAATTGGAGNGCAGAGTGGCTGCAGGCAAGCAGCACATCTTGAAAACTGTAGCTCAAGTCGGCACAAAAGTGATTAGGGCTGGAATTAGGACAGGTAGCAATGAGTGTGAGCCCCACAGTTACATCAGCTATTCTCCGCATCTACATGCTTTTCACACCACTGCTCCGTTTGCTCCTCTAATAATCCTTTTCGGGAAGTACCACATTGCAGAGAATTGCAAATTGATTCTCACAAAGTGTGAATGAATAATTGGTGAGGACAACTGGGCCACACAGAGCAGGGTGGCTGCTTCTTTCCCAGCTGACCTTCCTTCAGAGCTGTTTGAGGAAATTTCAAACTAGGAGGCACCTAGGATTTATCCCAGAGAGTCTCAATTAATTAGCNGTAGTGATGCCCAGGCAAGGGAGATTGCAAAGCTAACCAGAGTATCTAATTTGCAGCTAGGTTGAACACTTCTGGGCTGCAGCATGGCTTGCTGAAAAGGCAAGGGACCAGAGACAATGGGCAGGCAGAATTGGTGACACCTGGGCTGGGGAGATTGCTCAGTCAGTAAAGTGCTTGCTTTGCAAGGCTAAGAACCTGAGTTCAACCTCCAGAATCCAAGTTGTTGTTATTGTTACTGTTGTTGTTGTTTTAAAATAGCCAAGTGTGATGGTCTATGCTTGTAATCTCAATGCTGGGGAGGTAAAAAGGGGAGAATGGATCTCTGGTGCTAACTGACTACTCAGCCTAGCCTACGTGGTAAGTTGCAGGCCAGTGAGAAACCCTGTCACAAAAATAAAGTGGGCAGTGGTGAGAGGGAATGGGAGGAGAGGAGGAAGGGGAAACTGCAGTCAGAATATAAAATAAGTGAATAAATTTAATTAAAAATCAAGTGGGCAGCACCTGAAGAATGGCAGTCTAGTGAGCTCAAGTGCAGCTGCGAAGCCATATACCACCTTCTTTCTTTATTCACTAGGAGTGTGTCACTGAGCATAGCCACACTAAAAGGTGGGGAGGACTAGGTTCCACCTTTCAAGAGGAAGAGTATTGAGGAACTCGTGACATATTTAAAGCTACAGTTTTTACTTAGTAAGCATTTACAGAGCTTAGGTCACTGAACTCACCTGCAGTTAACTCCTCAAGCAGTGAAGAAAGACAAGTCAATAGGTGCTACTGTTGCACCATGCAGCAAGTGCCAAAGCAGAGATGAGAGATGGGAGCAGCTCCACCTGGACCCAGGAAGGTCCTCGGGGAATGTCTCACCATCATTTCTGAGATCCTCAGTTTACCCTGTCTTCTGTGGCATAGCCCCTCATATTTCTGTTGTNTGGATTCAGGCACANACCCTGAACATCACTGGTTTCAAACACATGACATGTGCACTCCATACTACACATGCAGCACACCACAGCACACCAATGAACACTGCTTGAAACACTTGCACCCTGCTGTGTTTATTACAGTTGTTATTGTTTTGGTTCTTTTTTTCTTTCTTTTTTTTTTTACCATTCCTACTCTTATAGAAACATAATGGTTTAATTATGGAAAACAAAGATTTTTAATGTTTTCTTATCACCATTCCTTAGCATGTATCAATAATCTTTGGATTGGGTTGTGTTAGAATATATTATTTTAAAAATTGTTATTTAAGTTGTTGACTTAAGTTTCATAAAAAAATTGTTCAATAAATTTTGACTTAGAATCAGCACAGAATTTCCAATGACATCTGAATTGGCCTGAAATATACTTCTGCTGTTCTCTACGATATATTTATGTGATATAGTGTTCTTAGCACTGGCAATTATAAAGTCAAAATATCAATCGACTCTGAAAACATTAAGAGGCTCTATGCCCTGCAGCCAAGATTAATTATGTAAAAAATAAACAAGCATGTCTCATTAGTTTGCAAATTTGCTTTCATCTTTAATAAATGGTAAATCACATGTATAGCAAAGAATCATTTTAAAATAAATTTCTTTATGATTATTATTAGTAAACATTTGATTTGTTTGACAAAGTTTTTATGCCTGGGGACAGGAAAAAGCTGATCAAGCACAAAGGGGCTGTGAGTGGCCAAAACTTCTGCATCTGAGCCTGAGAGTCTGGAGAAGTCGAGCAAACATGGAAGGTGAAGATGCCCAGAGTAAGCAGATAAGAAAGAACCATGAGAACCCTGGAGAGAAGAATCTTGAACTTCAAAGAGAGGGGATGCCCATTATTTCTATCCATGATATTTTGTAACAATCCACATCTGTTTTGGAGGGGAGATAAATGTTGAACACATAGACACTGTGCTTACTAATTATAAATCAGAAAGTTCTTTGAATTACATTTAATACCATTAAACATTTGGAGTCATGTAAGGGCAAACATAGTATACAGGAAACAGTTTGTGCAACACTAGGTAAGAATTATCTTTAAGGTGGACCCCCAGAATATATGAAAACCCATGATGTAGATAGATAGGAACTAGGAACCTCCGCCTGGGAGAGCAGGGAAGACCTGGCAGTTGTAAACTGCNAACAGTCCTCTCTGGGTTCCAGCTGGTCTCAGCAAAAGCAACACGGGAGTTTCAAAGCATTGAGGAGGGCCTCCACTCCCTGCTTCATTAAGACTGGTCTTGCTTTCTGCTCTCTTAGCCAGAGATGTTCAAATCTGTTAGGGTGCCCTTTCTCCTCCCTACCCTCACCCTCCAAAAGGGATCAAGAGAAGAAAGTGGCACAATGGGGTATGTACTGAGAGATCTCAGACTCTGCCTTTGTCTCTCAGTCTCCCTATATCCTTGGGGGAAAGCTGTCTGTTGCAGACAGAACCAAAGAAGCTGATGTGTGCTTTGAAATTCACCCCACGGCTTACCTATTTTGTGTTTTCATACCTCTGGTACCCTCCTCAGAGTGAAACTTCAGAAAATATTTAAAGATTTGAACTTTAGGAAAATAAGGGCCAGAGCTTGGGGAGATAGCTCCACAGCTAAAGTGTTTGTTCCACAAGCAAGAGGGCCAGAGTGGAGACAGACTCAGGCACAGCAATGGAGAACTTCTGCTGTGAGTTAGAGTTGTACAAAGAGGTGCAATGTGGGTTCAAGATGAGAGATGACAGACATGTGGCAGGGGGACAGACAGCAGGACTGTTTCCAAAGGAGATGGTGGCATTGGACATGGGTCTTTCAGAGAACTGTGAAAACACATGTATATGCAGAAGAGAAGGGACATTTCAGAGAAAAGAATGAGGAGATGGAAGAGCAAAGGTCACACTAGGACTAATGACAGCCTATAATCCACATCTAAAATAAGATACTTCAGTGGGAAATGGGTCAGGAAACATGAGTAGGTTACATGACTAGAATGCATTGAACCCTTCCTGCTTCTCACACAAGCTTCCAAAGACAGTCCTTTTGCCTCATTTGAGACTTGTTCTGCTGCTCTTTCTTTGTCAAAATCCATATCCCCAGATTCCATATAAATGCCAGATGGGATGGCCATCTGTAATCCCATTCTTGGAAGGAAGATCCAAAGAGCAAGCTGGCTAGTCAGATAGTTATATTAGAGAGTTTGAGTTTAATTGAGAGACTATTCCTTTATGAAGAAGGTGGAAGAGTGATGGAGGAAGATTCCCAACATCAACCTTGGGCCTCCACACGCATACCCACACATGCCTCCCCACCATATGAATATAAACACACACACACACACACACACACAGAGAGAGAGAGAGAGAGAGAGAGAGAGAGAGAGAGAGAGACCACAAAGTAGAATAAAAGAAGAACAAGAACAAAAGGAAAATTAAGTAGTCGTGTCTGTAGCTTATATGTGTAGCTGTCCATTCTAAATATTAATATCACCATACAGGTAAGGTAAGAGTCAGGACTGCCTCAAAGATACACCAGCAGTGAGAGAATGAAGAGCTTCTTAGGTTGGTGAGTACTTGTGAGNTATGCATATTGGGGAAAGAGACACTATAGAGTCTAGGCATATTTGACTAGTTAACTCTAACGAATATTGTAAATATATGTACAAAAATAGATGGCAGATATGGAGATATATATCCATCTCTCCAATGGATACACAACTCTCTGATACATATGCACATTATTATATTATATTTATTATATTATATTCATGTATGTACACACACGTGGGAGACCAACTCCCACCTTTTAAAAGGGTTCCTATGAGGAGGATAGAGGGATAATAAACTTTTAGATAGAAAGATAGTGAAGAGGAGAAAGACAGAAACACAGGATAGCTTTGGGAGGACCTGCATCAAAACCCAATGGTCCCTTCTGCTTCTTCAAAAAGGCTTTTTATAACAATGTCAAGGGGTGGGACAAAAGACCTCCCCCTTGCTAGATCAAAGCACATCACACAGCCAACTGTAGATTCTTCCAAATACCTGGTAACCACACCCGTGGTCAACTCATCCCCTTATGCAGCCCTGCTGGGTAAAGCAAGCTCAGATTCTTGGACCCTGAGTAAGTTCGCACTAGGAAATCTCTGTGGATCTCTACAGCTCCCCCTTCTCAATATCTTAAAGGGCCCCTTAGACACCTCAGATAGGCTGTGCCTGCCTTAGGTCATCCTTCTTCCCTAGTCAGCCTTACTCGTTATGGATATACTTTCCATCAAGCGTACTCTGTCTTAGGTTGGCAGCTAGCAAGATGAACTTTACCCGTCTCTAACTACCAGCCTCTGGCAGGGAAAAGTACAGAGCTTAACTGAGTTCTAATNTAGGTCCCTACTAAGAGCTTGCAAGTAGCTGGAACAACCACAGCAATCCCTATGGCTGCCATATCCCCCAGTAAAGGAGTAGAGAATGACCAAGATGGAATGTCCTTTTTGAATGGGGTCTAAGATGTCTATAACAGCCTTATCTGTGCAAAGGCCTTTTTAAATCAATAAACTCTTGATNCAAATGCATTAAATAAATCAATAAACTCTGATGCAACTGCATCAAACTTAAAGACTCCCTTAGCTTCACCAACATGGTTCATTAATATCAACAGATTGACATAATTCTACTATAAATATTACTATACATATTTACTACTAGCATGAATATTACTATACATATTTACAATTCTTACAAACTTACCTTCAAAAGCAAACTTTCTATAGTACTATTTACACTTTACAAACTTTAGCAAACATTCAAAANTGATCTCTTAACAGAACTATTTCCATTTTCTTCCAACAAGACAGAGGGTACATGAACCGTGAGTCACCACAATTAAAATTGTAGGTGAACTCAAAACTGTTTCATTTCTGAAATTCAAAGTTCAAAAAGTCAGTACTAATAACAGTTTCCTTCAAAGTTTGAAATCAGAGCCTATTTTATCAGCAGCTCTGGAGCCTTAGTATCTGGCTCCCTCGGCCCCAGGATTCGGCAGGTGCTGCTGCCAGGGGGGATGTAACACTCAAGGTGGCACTGCCCCCCTCCCTAAGCCACCTTCCCCAGCGGGCCCTCCCAGCCATCCAGGAAAGATAGCAAAGAGAAGAAATACAGAAATACAGTCGCAGGACACTGCCATGGTGGAAGTGCACCTACCATCAGCCAGTTGCCAGTCAGGGGGTTGTCCCTTTACCCAAATTTGTTGCAGCTTCCCTGAATGCAACAATTCAACTAAGTTCAAACAAGTGGCTCTGAAGCTTTATGCTAAGCCACAGAGACACTTTCAGTTAGCTTTTCCTTGGCAATAATTGCTCCAGGACAAAAGCTGCTAGCTGGCTGGGGAAGAGTTCTTTCAAAAGAGACTTTCTTACAGCCAGCAAACAGAAACTGTGTGGTTTTAGCTGCCAGCTCTGTTCAGGATTTTACAATCCCAGTCCTGAGGCCCAAGCACTCTCAACTGCCTCTTGCTCCAGGGGCTCAAGGTTCCTCCCACTGCTACGAGCCGCAGTTCTCAAGCAGCCCTTCCAGATTTGGGAGGAAACCCAGCTGCTACAAGCTGCAGTTCTCAAGTAGCCCTTTCAGGTGTGGGAGGAAACCCAGCCATGGCCAGTTGCAGCTGCTGCACTCCGGGCTCCACTTACATTCACTTGCACTATATTATCCTGGACATCTGGCTGTTCAATTACATGGAACATTTGAAATCCTTGCACCTCTTTCCCTCTGCTAGCTGCCTCCCTAATACTGGCTGGAAGGAGAGACGCAGGACTAGCAGTGAGGGTTTGCCATGTTCCAGGAGGTTTTTGCATCAGGGCAATTATGGGCAACTTTGCCATTCTGATAGATGACCCTCCCAGGTGAGTCTAATTCCACCCCTACAGAAGGAAGAGGAGTACCTCTCTCTTCTGAGAAAGAGAGACCTGAAGCGCCTCCAGTTTGGGGGAAGAGAAATTGATGTCTTTCAAGCCCTTCAGTTCCTCCCTTGTCTCATCCTAACACTTCCATTCCTTAAACTCAACTTCATAGCCAAGAGAGAACTAAACTTGATTGAACGACATTGTAAAAGTGTTCTCATCTAGAGGCAGCTCCAGCGGAGTGGAGGGATTTTTTCTGACCATATCTGCCTCAGGGAAAATTCCCCCCTACCACTCAGGACTTAGATCTAAGCTGTCCTGAATTAATGCCCACAGGCCAAAAGCTTCCACCGAATCTTTTCTGGCCCATGTTCTTCATAACATTGTTGCATTTCAACTCCAATTTTCCCCCAGGAGTCTGCATCCAGAGTCCCATAGTCAGAAAACCAAGGACACAGTTCCTCTATGAACTCCAAGAACCTCTGTACTTGTTGCAGTTCTATCCTAACTCCCTTTGTTTTCAAGCTTTCTACAAGTGAATGTACAAGCTTCTGCTTACTATTTCCCTGCCCCATAGCAGCTTTTCTTTCTCAGACTGCTAAGTCCATAGTGGCTGCTTNTTCCTGGATGCTGTTTTCAGGTCCAGCACTAGGGAAATTCTACTCTTATCCTAAGATTCTTCCTACATAATATTCCTATACCTAAACTCTATATTTTTTCCTAATTTAATAGATAGAAATTGAGAGATACAGAAAAAGAGAAACCTAGAAAGAGAGATACTTGCTGCAGCCTAACTTTTTTATATACAGTTTTTGCTTCCAAAGAATAAAATACCACCATCTTAACCTTAATACAAAACCAGACANGTCCAACTGCTTCCACAGTGCTTCCTCCCCCATTTACTTCCTCTGCACTCAAGTCCCTAGTTCTGGTGCCATCTGTGGGAGGCCAGCTCCCACCTTTTAAAATGGTTCCTATGAGGAGGATAGAAGGATAAGAAACTTTTATTTAGAAAGATAGCAAAGAAGAGAAAGACAGAAACACAGGATAGCTTTGGGAGGACCTTGATCAAAACTCAATGGTCCCTTCTGCCTCTTCAAAAGGGCTTTTTATAACAATGCCAAGGGGCGGGCCAAAAGACTTCCCCCGATGGGTGATGTTCTGCATGCTGTGAAAATGTGTTGCTCTAATTGGTTGATAAATAAAGCTGTGTGGCCAATGGTGAATAAGTTTAGGCAGGGCATTCTAACTAGAGAGAGAAGAAAAAGAAAGGAGAGCTGAGCAGATGCTGCTAGCCACCACCAGGAGAAGAAGATGTAAAATACCGGTAAGCCACAAGCCACGNGGCAAAGTACAGATTTATAGAAATGGGTTAATTTAAGATGTAAGAGCTAGCTAATCAGAAGCCTGAGCCATTAGGCCAGAAGTTTGTAAATTATATAAGCATCTGTGTGTTTACTTGGGTCTGAGTGGCTGCAGGAGCCCAGGTGAGACACAGAAAAACTTTTTCTTACAAATGGCACCCATACGTGGTGACAAGAATTTCCACCTAAAACTTGAGAGAACCTAAAAAGAAATTCTAAAATTAAGCTAAAAANAGCTTTCTACTTCATNTCTCAAGCAGGCCGAGATATAGAGACGCCAGGTACAGAGATGCTGTGGTGTGCAGACTTGAGCTACACTATGGTGGGCAGATTCCTGCTGTGATACACAGTGACGTCTGCAAGCTGTGCAGCACACTGCATGGTGGATTTAACTTTCACTCATGCAGGCAAAAAGGGTTTATGGGTCAGCTGTCCCCTATCCTGATGGCAGCATGGACCCCAGAGTTGGTGGGTAAGTGTGACTGTCCTNGGTACCCCTNCATGTTGAAAAGCTGAGGTGAGTGGAGTCAGCAGCCAAGGCTGCTGGTCCTACCACACAGTTTAGCAGTTTAAAATCTTTCCTGGCTAGAAAAGGATTATAGATTCAGAATAAGGCAGATTCAGATTAATTAAACCTCTAAATGTTTTACATTGTGTTCAAAAATGTACATAGGCTTAAAAAAATATATGCAGTTATAAAAAGAAATAGATAGTTTTAAAAAATAAAGTCTTTAAAGAGNCAGTAAAAGTAATATAATAAGCCACATAACAATGGATATTACACAGAAAACCTGGATTGTGTTGTCTTTGAGATTTTTAACTACAGAGAGACATTTGATTGTAAAAGCTGCTGAGATAAATCAATATGTATATTTTAAAGGTATCTTTATTTCAAAATTTATGACTAAGGATACATTGTTTTGGAAAAAAGATTCTGCTTTTGTTTCCACAGAAGATGAAAACCTGTGGATAGCTTCCAGGCTAATATGGTTTGACCAGCCAGGACCCCATGAAAGGTTTCTAATGACACCATGGGCCAGATGATCCAACACCCCAAATGGCTTCAAGACAACTGGCTCAGACAATACAGCTACTCCAGTCAGGACTTAACTATAATTCTTAATTTTCTCAAAATCCCCATAAGATTGCCAGTGCCCTCATCCAGCAGGAAGTAGTATGAGAAGCTATGCCCAAATTCCCAAAATATAATTTATGAATGTTTATTTTTGTTTAAAGTCNGTTGATTATAAATGCAATNTCTTTTTAAAGAAGAAAATGGGATAGGATATAGATATGATAGGATGAAAGGATTGAATCTACTTTTAAAGAGCAACAACTTATTTAAAATGTTTTACATTGTTATGGATTTTAGTTCATTGATACAAATTTAAAGTTAATTTTGTTATACTGTATGCATATTTCTATTCTTATTTAAGGTATTATGCTTGTTTAACTCAATTAAATTATACTGGATAATTAAGAAATACAGATTAATAATTAGTCTTCTATGATAGTCAAACTTATAGTCATGTTAGTTAAGTTTTCTAGATATACATAGATGTATTTCAATTAGGTAGGTAATCTCCAAACACTTCAAAGACCTACGGAATATGGCATTTAAAATGTTTTAAAAACTTAGACTTTCTGGACAGTGAAACATGTCTGCTCCTGGCAGCATCAATTTACTTCAAAGAGAAAGGTGGGCGTCAAAGACACTCCATATGGAATTTATCTTCTTGGCAAAAATAGCCATTTGGACAAGAAACTGTTCTTGCCTGGACTGCTTAAGAAAATGTTATATTGACTGGACATGCAGGACCCATAGGAAGGTGACCACTGAACTTTGTAAGACAAGATGGTCCTTCAGGTTCCTGCTTCACATAGGAAACTGCCAGACAGTCTACAGGACATACAGAGAAAAGCGATTGAGAGACTCTAGGGCTATAAGCTAAAGAATGGATGCCCCAACATTGCAAAAGAACATTGAGTAACTGTCCAGGTAGCCAGCCATCTCTGTCATTCTAGATTTTTAGAAGTTGCTTACAATGCTCTTCCTGTTTACTTAGGTAGTATTATATCCTTCTGAGGTCTTTGATGTAGTTGAAGACTAGATATATGTTATGATAAAAGATAAATTAGATATAAAACTTTAGACTCACAAATATAAGATAGATGATAAAATATTTTCTTTAACTTTACAAAATACAAATAGACTAGATATTGTAACTATAATTCTTGCTAGATAACTGTTTTGTTTTATGTAATTCTACTATGTTAAAGTTAAAAACCTTCCTTTTAAATAGAAAGAAAAGGGGAAATGATAGGTGATGTTCTGTATCCTGTGAAAATGTGTTGCTCTGATTGGTTGATAAATAAAGCTGTGTGGCCAATGGTGAGGCAAAATAAGTTTAGGCAGGACATTCTAACTAGAGAGAGAAGAAAAAGAAAGGAGAGCTGAGCAGATGTTGTTAGCTGCCACCAGAAGATTTAAAGATACTGATAAGCCACAAGCCACGTGGCAAAGTACAGATTTATAGAAATAGGTTAATTTAAGATATAAGAGCTAGCTAATCAGAAGCCTAAGCCATTAGGCATAAGTTTGTAAATGATATAAGCCTCTGTGCATTTACTTGGGTCTGAGTGGCCACAGGAGCCTGGGTGAGATACAGAAAAACTTTTTCTTACATCCCCCTTACTAGATCAAAGCATACCACACAGCCAAGTGTAGACACTTCCAAACACCTGGTAACCACCTCCATGGTCAAATCATCCCCTTATGCAGCCCTGCTGGGTAAAGCAAGCTCAGATTCTTGAACCCTGAGTAAGTTCTCACTAGGAAACCTCTGTGGATCTCTCTATACACACACACACATGCACACACACACACATATACATATATATGGAGAGAGAATATGTATGTACACACACAGTATAACTGGAATTATCCTACACAGCAGATAATGCCTCTCCTAGAAGCTATAGGTTACCAAATAAAAAGTCCAGTGCCAAATGTGGGACACCTCACCTCAAATTCTTGGTCATAGATTTCCTAGAGATCTCAAAACAATACAGGCTACTGCCACTGCTCTTGGTAAGACCCTATTGCTACAGATACCACATGCTTTGATCACAGGTCATGAAGAAATCAAGTAGGTAGTGACCAGGAAGTTTCATCTCTGCTGGCTAGCTTTCACAGCATTGGNAGGTTCTGGAGGCAAAAATGTCAGCAATTATCTTACCCAGTTATGAACTCTATGAACTGCAATCATGACCAGAGTGTCATGATATATACCCATGTGTGGTTGNTATATTGTGCATCCTAATAAAGCTTTCCTGGGGTCAGAGAACAGAACAGCCACTAGATAGACATAGAGGCCAGAAAATGGTGGCACACACACCTTTAATCCTATCACTTGGGAGGCAGAGATCCATCAGGATCTCTGTGAGTTCAAGGCCACACTGGAAACAGCCAGGCATGGTGACACACACCTTTAGTCCCAGGAAGTGATGGCAAGAAGCAAAAANGTGTATAGGGCATGAGGACCAGGAACTAGACACTTTTACGATTTTAGGCTTTTAAGCAGTTCAACTGAGATCCATTCAGGTGAGGACTCAGAAGCTTTCAGTCTGAGGAAACAAGATCAGCTGAGGAGTTGATGAGGTGATGTTAGCCNTGGCTTGTTCTGTCTCTCTGATCTTTCAGAATTTACCCCAGTATCTGGCTCTGGGTTTCCTATTAATAAGACCTTTTAAGATTTGTGTTACACCCATGGGTACAATGATGGCACAAATGTTATTGGGGGAGTAATCAAATACTTTGTGGTTGGGTATAAAGCCTTTTCCACAGGAGGAAGCTCATTCCTGGTACTATAAACAATATCAAGAACTCACATAGGACCTCATAAGCCTCAGGGGTAAACTTACCACTGTCAGTCTACTAAATTTACAAACTTCCCTCTAAATCCATCTCCCTGTACCCATAGATGAGTGCAGCTCTCAGATCTCATCAGAGAAGTTTCTTTGTGTGGTAGATGGGGTTAACACAGACACTCACAGCTGAGCCAAGTGCAGAGAATAAGTGTCAGCAGAGTACTCAGACACAAAATGCAACATCTCTATCAGCTCCTCAAAGGCTCAAGGACCTTTGTGGAAGGAGGGGCAGAGAGTTGTGAGAGTCAGAGGTTTGGGATGACCAAGTAAAGCTATGTCTTCCAGACATCACAGGTCCATTGCACTTATGAAGTCACAGCAGCTGTGGTTGCCAGCACTAGCTAAGTCAGTAAACATTCCAGTGAGGTGCAGTGAGGAGCTCATGAGCCCCCACCCCTCTGGAGCTATTAACAGTTGATGGTTTCTGGGAAAGGAAAAGACAGTTTTCTTTAACGGTATGGCCTCTGGTAGATCAAGCACATTCCAGTGGATAGTCCCCACTCAGAAGTTCGTGGACAGCACCAATTAAACTNAATGGACTTTAGAAAAAAGAAAAAGGAGGACTCCAAGCTGGGAAGAGGATGGATCTGGGAGGAGTTAGAAGGAGACGTGGGGGGATAAATATGATCAAAATATAATCACAATACATTATACATACATTATGCATATACACACACATACATGAAATTGTTAAAAATTTAAACTATGTAGTTTTTTATTTAATGTCCGTGTATACTCAGGCTGCTNCTTGATAGAAAGTCTGGTTTGAATCTTTGCTCCTCTGAGCTTAGCACCACAACCTAGCACATAGTTACACTGTATAAATGTTATTTCAAACTAAATCAAATCAAATTCCATCTAGCTAAAATAAAGACACAAGAAGCAACAGAGGGAAACAGTTTCTAATTCTGCCTGGGGAAGTTAGGAAAAGACAAAATAAAAACAACACTGAGTGCTCTGAGCAGTTATGCAAACCCTTTTAACAATTCAATTTAATTGCATGGAGAAAACATGCATTTAATTTTAATAATCCTTACATTTTTTAATGCAGCATTTTAATCTTTGAAAGCCTTCCAGGCACTAAATAATTGAATTTTCTAGATTGCATTCTTCAAAAATCTACCACATTGATTTAATGTTCCCATTAGAGTAGTTAAATGAAAATATCAACAAACAAAAAACAGAGGTAGCACAAAGCTCAGAACTCCTGTCCATGTTGCTCAGATCACATGGTTCTTAAGATGGATACAGGAGGAAACAGATGGTGCCTCTTTCTGTCTCTAGAAAATGGGAACCCACTGTATCAATGTGGACATCACCGTAGTCTCACCAGATATCCTAGGCAGACAGCACTCCAATCTCCCATCTTCAGCATGAAAAACAGTATTCAAAGCTTGAAAGCCAGGCCAGGTTGGGCAAGCCTATAATAATAGCTACTTTTGTGGTTGAAGCAAGGAGCATCTGGAGTTTAAGGCTTATCTGGGCTACAAAGCAAGCATAAAAACCAACCNGGGCAATTTATGAGACCCTGTCTCAAAATAAAAAAATATAAAAATGGTTGCAGATGTAGCTCAGTGGTAGAGTGCTTGCCTAGCATGGCACTTGTAAGGCCCCATGTGATATCCAGGTTCAACCCCCTGCAGCAGCACCACTAATGATGATAATGACAAGAACGACAAAGATGATGCTTATGACAATAAACTTACAAAGCTCAATTGGCCATTCTATCCTATTCCCCTTTGTCTCAGTTTTCTTCTCTGTGGCTGTGATAAGGTACCCAGAAATCAGTAGTTTAAGTGAGAAAGATTTTTATCCTAGTTCACAGCTCCTAGCCCATCATGACAGAGAAGTCAAGGGGTTTGAAGCAGTTGGTCACATTGCATCTACAGTCATGAACAAGGAGCAAGGAACACTTACTGTGTTTGAGTTCCCTGTCTCTACCTACACCATCCAGGACCCCATTACCCAGCTTAGGAAATGGTGCCACCCACAGTGGGCAGGTCTTCCAGCATTAATTTATGAAATCAACATGATCCTCCATAGCCATGCTGAGGTGGTTCTAGGTCATGTCTAGTTGACTATTAGAACTAACCTTCACAACTGTCTATGGCCTTTCTTGGTAAACTAAAGAACTTCAGGGAATAGTCTTTGTCTCTGCAGGACATGTTTGATAAGACTCATCTTGTCAGCAAAGGCTTTGAGCATAGCCTCTCGTGTCAAGAGCCCTCAGAAGAAACTTGCTGAAGTCCATTCTAGCTTCAACAAAGACTAGCCATTAGAAAGGGTAATTGAGAAATAGAGAGGAGGGGGTGAATTAGGTAGTTAGTTACAGACTGGCAATGCATAGCTTTCCCCCTCCCCACACACTCTCTCAGAAGTGGGAAGCCACTGTATGACCCACTCCCAGAGGCTGGAAGGCAAAAGGAATTTCCAGAACACAGGGGGAAGCAGGAAAAGAGAAGGAAGCCATGGCCCTTTCCACTGTATCTTTAAGCCTCAGTTGAGACCAAGATGGGAATGAAGCAGCTCTGCCTGGAATGGAAGACAGTTTTGTTCAGGACAAGAAGAAACATTTTAGCTCCTGAAAGTAACTNTCAGCTTCCTAAGTAAGACTATCTTTAAAACTGAAAGCCATTAGAAGGCAATGGGATCTCCCCAGGGTACAGTCCTGGGTCAGGAGACAGAGGAACAAAGACATGAAGGGAAAAATAAATAACCACATGTGGTGTTTGTACCTAGTGAGATCATTCTTCTTAATAAATAACAACATATCCTTAAAACACAAGCTTGCTTGTCCTTACATGGCCAAAATAAATGTACTTCCACATAGTCTACTCTGTTAGGCACCGTAATGACTAAATTGGCTTAACGACATGGTGATTGGAATTCTGTGCAAAAATCAACTATAATTATTATTGAAAACTCTAAACAGCCACACAGATATTTAGCAAATGACCCTGTATGGATGCAGCATGAAACTTATCTCCCTGTTTTCTCACACAATAACTCTCAATAGAACTAAATGATAAAACAGAGTTCATCCTGTCATTAACATGACATTACAACTTGTTTGGATAATGAAAACCTGGCAGACAGTCCATGTGTTGCTGTTGTTTTAAACAAACACTTCCAGTTTTCCACTGGGACACAGGCCAAGTCACTAACCTCAAAGATTATTAAGGACAAAGTTTAACTGGAGAAATAAATTTCAGTCAACCCCTCAGANGTAACAAACTCCAACCCCTTTTTGAAAGAATGAGATCCAGGAGTAATGTTCTCCCCTCTCTCAGGAGACCATGTGATGCTCTCTCTATCAGGAGACCATTTGATGATCTTCTCTCTTTCAGGAGACAATGTGATGTTCTCTATGAGGAGACTGTATGATGCTCTCTTATCGCTCATGAGACTGTGTGNTGCTCTCTTCTGTCTCTTGCAGGGGACCACGTGATGCTCTCCCTTCTCTCAGGAGACCATGTAATGCTCTTCCTTCTCTGAGGAGACCATGATGCTCTCCTCTCTCTCAGGAGACCATGAGATGCTCTCCCCTCTCTCAGGAGAATGTGATGCTCTCCTCTCTCTCAGGAGACCATGAGATGCTCTCCCCTCTCTCAGGAGACTGTGTGATGCTCTCCTCTCTCTCAGGAGACTGTGTGATGCTCTCCTCTCTCTCTCTCTCAGGAGACTGTGTGATGCTCT
>LZPO01027469.1:177610-191399 GCA_001675575.1 Neotoma lepida | reverse complement strand
GGTGAGAACTGGCTCTGGGCTGTGACATAGTCCACCAGCTGTGGAGAGGGCCACAAGGTGAGAACTGGCTCTGGGCTGTGACATAGTCTACCAGCTGTGGAGAGGACCACATGGTGAGAACTGACACCAGCATTCCAGGGTGATAAGAGTGATGATGTTAAATGCAGGCTTCCCACCCAGGCAAGCCTGCAGCAGCTGTGGCCAGCCTAGTGACAAGCAACCACATCAGAAACCTTCTTCAAGGACAGAAGAAATCATGGAGGACCACATCTGGGTTCATAAGCCTCAGAATGAATGTCAGCTAACAGATATTTGACTGTTGCTGATACTGTGGGGTTTGTTTGTTTGACAGTCTTATATAGCCCAGGCTGGCCCTGACTTCACTATATAGCTGGATGACGTTGAATTCCCGATCCTCTTGCCTCCATTACCCAAGTCCTAGGATTACAACTGTGGGCCCAATGCCTGGCTTTTTGTGTTAAAGCTGATGTGTTGTATGGTAATTTATCTGGAGTTATGATATGAAACCAACATATTGAGAATGTATGTGGGGCCAATAAGTCTCGTGAGATCATCAAAAATTGNCAGCTTTAAATCCAAAGGTGGTAGAATTGTTTCCTATAGTTCTTTGTCCTTCAACCTNAGTTGTTCCCCAGTTCTTAAGAACATTCTGCATCATTTGTCAGCAACTTTTCATTATCATGTCTGGAACTGCATGCATTTCAATACACTTCATCCTACCCCAAAGCTCCTCAAGGCAGATGCCAGCTCATTCTGCTTACAGCCCCAGTACCAAGACCCAAACTCCAGTAATGGTGTCTCTGGAGCCACACCCTCAGACCCCAGCAGTGGTTTCTCTGCAGCCACACCCTCAGACCCCAGCAATGGTGGCTCTGCAGCCCTATCCTCAGACCCCAGCAATGGTGGCTCTGCAGCCCTGTCCTCAGACCCTAGCAATGGTGGCTCTGCAGCCCTATCCTCAGACCCCAGCAAGGGTGGCTCTGCAGCCCTGTCCTCAGACCCTAGCAATGGTGGCTCTGCAGCCCTGACCTCAGACCCCAGCAATGGTGGCTCTGCAGCCCTGTCCTCAGACCCCAGCAATGGTGGCTCTGCAGCCCTGTCCTCAGACCCCAGCAATGGTGGCTCTGCAGCCCTGTTCTCACCACAGAATAACGCATATCTTTGAGATAGGATGCACAGGCCATGGGCATCAGGCTGAGGCTTTACTCTAATAACATGCTTCCATTCATGATCTTTTAATTCTTTCTTTTCCTATCCCCTTCCAGAAAGATCCTATAATATCAATATATGTGACCTACCTGATGTGGTGCTAGCCCATAAAAATGCCTTCCTGTCTTTGGAGCCCTGTGTGCAAAACAGTCTGGAACAGCTCGGTGCTGCTGCANGGAAGTGATAAACAGTAGATTAGTCTGGGTGGAGAGCTAATCTTTGCTCCTTGATCCTGCTTTCCTGACAACAGCCAATAGGCTTCTCCTTGTGGTGGACTGAACATACGCTAGTTTCTTTTAGCCCCAAACAACGGAAACAGCTGTGTTTGCAAGTTATTGCTTGCCAGAACTTGTTTCTCTCATACTTGTTCAAACATCTATGAGCTGAGAAAAGGCTGATGGAAGGGAAAGGGTTTTCTGCTGTCCTCAAATTATAGGTATCTGAGGAACTGAATTCATACTGACACCAGGCTAGAAGCAAAGGTTTTTTTTTTGTTTCCTACAGTTCTGTCAGCACTAGAGAAGGAAATAGAATTCTGATGGTAAATACGTATGCTCCATGTTCTTAGAAGACAGTTTTCAAATAGGCGAGATGGCTCAGTCAGTAAAATATTCCCTTTCCAAGCATGAGGAGCTGAGTTCAACCTCCAGACCCATGTGAAAAAACCCAGGTANGCTGGCTGGTACACACTTGTAATCCCAGTGCTGGTGAATATCTGGGGAACAGTGGCCAACCAGCCTAGCCTACTTGGCAAGTTCCAAGCCAGTGAGAGACCTTGTCTCACAAAACAAGATGGAGTGATACTTGAGCTTGTCCTGTTGACTCCATATATGGGTCTACACACATATACACACATATACACGTTCCCCACATGAACATAGGAATTTTCTGCATTTTTGCAGCCTCCACATCAATTTGAGTGTGACTCACCATAGTCACCTATACTGTAATCATCCTGCAAAGGAAAAANACGTTTTACCTGGTAATAAAAATTCCCAGGGTCAATCAGTGAGTTCAGGTTGGTTTGCCCCTCTGATCTCAGTCTCTCCACTATCCAAGAGTTACTCAGCCATGCAAGACCTCCTCCTGTCCATAAGCCCTCAATCCAGGACCCATGTTGGTGCTCTTCCATTCTCTTTTCTTCTCAATTCACACTTTGAATTCAGATTGTTTGAAGCTGAGCCAAGCTGATGGTTTTCAATGGTTTATTACTGTTTTGAACAATGATTCTGAATCTTGTGCCAAACCTGAAGTTATTCCAAAGTGCTTACTTTGGCAAAGAACTCTAAAATGTCTGTCACACAGTAGGCACTCAATAAATACTTACNCATTCTTAGTACATATGTACAGTATATTTCTTTACAAAGTAGAAGCAAGANGTCCCTGTTATATGACATACTGGCTGTCATATAACAGAGGACACTAAACAGAGCTCAACTATGCCATCTTCCATGAGTAAATGATTTCCCCAATATCCATAAAAACATTCTGGATACAGTGTTTTGTTCCTGNGGATATATAATTCAGTAGTTTATCAAAACTTGTGTCAGTCCCTGGGGCTGTAGCTGAGTTGGTAGAATNTCTGGCTAGCTTGTAGAAGACCCTGCATTTGGTCTTCAGCACCACACAAACTTGTTGTAGTGGCACATGCCTGCAATAGCAGCATTGGCAGATGAATGAAGGACAATCAGAAGCCCCAGGTCATCCTTGGCTACATATAGAGTTGAGGCTAGCATGAATTGCATAAGACCCAGGCTCAACAAAACAAATGTGCTCATTCTTAAGCTATGAAGATCTTATCTTCATGACAAGTCCCTTTATATGGACTTGTACAATGGCATCAGAGTTTGACCCTAACAGTTTTCTTTAAATAAAATTTTTTAAAAAAGAGGGAGAATGGGGGGTAAAGAGGGGCTAGACGGACGTTTCTACCCTCAAATTGAGCATATTCTTATGAGCATGTATCAAAAAGTGCTCTGAAGCTAGGTCGGGCCTGGGTCACATGGCTTTATTAATCCTAGCATATGGGAGGCAGAGACAGGTGAATATCTGTCAAAGCCAGCCTGGTCTCCACAGTGAGTTGGAGCCAGCCAGAGCTACTTAGCTAGACCCTGTTTCCAAAAACAAAACAAATTGGGGGCTGAAGAAATGGTTCAATGNTTAAGCACACTTGCTGCTCTTGCAGTAGACCTGAGTTCATTTCCCAGAGCCCACATGGTAGCTCACATCTGTCTATTACTCCAGTTCTCTGGAATCTAATGTTCTTTTGGCTTCCACCCTATGGACATGGAGCACACATAAACAGGCAAAATATTCATGCACATAAAATAAAAATAAATATTTTTAAAATGTTATGATGCTCAATTCCATTCTGAGCTGGAGAGGTGGCTCAGAGGTTAAAAGCACTTGCTGCTCTTGCAGAGGACTCAGGTTATGTTCCCAGCACCTACATGGTGGTTCACAATCATGTGTAACTTTGGTAATGGGGATCTGATCTAAACCTTTTCTGGTTTCCGTAGACACCACGTACACACATGTTGCACATATACACATGCAAGCAAAACACTAGTACACATTAAAAATAACTAAATCCTTTTTTTAAAAAATGATAAAATTCCATCCTGAGAGTAGTATACACACACACACACACACACACTCACACACACACACACACACGGGGGGGGCACAAAGTGACTCTTTCCATTTTATTATTTTGGAGAAGAAACAGAAGCAACCTATTCATGTACCTTTCATTGAAAATCTATATAAATTAGAGCAAGATTATTTTAAATACCCAACAAATTTGTCTATCGTGACATACCTGTCTCCATTTTCTATTTCTTCAACTCCCTGGTTTATTAATTTCTTAATCCCATGTTCTCCCTGTCAGATAGGGAGAGTGAATTTATACCACTTCACATTTGCTACATCTAAAGACTCTAGGGTCAGGGTACTTAGTCCTTAATATGTACACAGCATCTCAAAGAGCCCCCTGAATATCAGATTCTTAAGCTATATAAAAAATCACAGTAGATAACAAAAGCGAGCTCTAGGAAATCAAAGCCATAACTGCTGTATTCTAGGAAAACCCTGAGAATTAGTCTGGAGCCCTGTGCCTCCTGTGCTGTCTAAGCATTGGCTTCATGACCCTGCTAGGCTATCAGTCAGAAAGTTAGGTTATGCTAAGGTNACAAAGAGCCTAAAACCACAGTAACTTCTTTCTTACTCACACTAGCACATCTTCTACTGAGCAGCCACAGCCTTGAACCCATCATCTCCAATCTCACACCTAGGCTGAGAAAGAAGTTCCTGTCTTGGACACCAGTTTTTTTCTTGGTTTCTTTTAATTTTTTTTTTTTTTTGAGAAGTGGGTCTCATATANTCCAGGGTGGCATCCAAGTTACCAGGGAGCTGAGGATGACCTTGAATTTCGGACCTTCCTAGTCTATCCCCTAGTGTTAGGATTACAAGCACACAAGCACATGCCATGTTTTATGTGATGCTAGAAGTTGAACTCAGGGCCTCACACATGCTTAGCAAGCATTCTACCATCTTGGCTACATCTCTGTATTAGGATTCTCTAGAGGGATAAAACCAATGGTATGAATTCACATATATTAATAATTTATTAAGTCAGCTTACATTAAGATAGTAATATCAGCTGAATCCCATCTGAGAGCAGAGGGTAGTTGCTCGGGTGCTAAGCATCTGGAGTATCCAAAGTCACTGTCCCTCACTAGGGAGACTGACAAACGAGCAGTTGTTCTGTTCACAGGCTGGAGGTCTCAGCAGTCCCAATCTGGGTTCTCAGCAGTTCCAAACATTCAAGGTTCCTGGAGAGCTGCTGATCCTTAGTCGATGCTAGAAGCCCTGGTTCTGAGATCACCAAAGAAATCCGCAGCAGCAGCGGCAGCAGCGACAGCAGCAGCAGCAGCAGCAGGGTGAATCAATTCAGGGGCAGGAGAGGAGGCCGTGAGAGCAAAGGGCAGTCATCTTCCTCCAGCCATGCACGTTTGATGTGCTTGATACCAGAAGGAGCCTTTCACAATCCAGATGGACCTTCCCCATCAATGATGGCAATCAGGACAGTTCTTCAGGTTTGGATTCCTACTCAGATGACTCTAACTGTGGCACGCTGACATTAAATCAACCTTAACCTCCAATTCATTCTGGTCAGCCTCCAGCAGGGGGACAGGAGCACTCAAAAAATAACAAGCTGGCTTTTCAAATCCTCCCCATAAAAGTGTCCTATGACATCCTCAACTGAAGTCCAGGACCTCTGTCAAGAGGATGCAGATGCTTAAGTCTTTCACAAGAAAAGGGTGTGTGTTGGAACAAGATATGATTGATAACAGAAAGAGGGCTCCTTTTTCCTTCCTATGGCACATTTGGGTGGTTACTGCTACCCAACTCTGCTTGAAAAAGAAAAATCTACATTCTTCCTATCCATTTCCTTCTTTTATTCTTTTTTATTTTGGGGGAGACGGGGAGACAAGGTCTCAGATAGCTCAGAGGACAACTCTGTGGAACTGGCTCTTTCCACCTTTGCATGGGTTCTGGGAATCACACTCAGGTTGCCAGGCTTATGTGGGGAGCATTTCTACCTGATAAACCATCTGGCTGGTCCTGTAGTCCTAATCTTAAAACAGATTACAAAAATGCTCTGAACACAAGTGTGACAGAGAAACCGACTGAAGGTAACTGATTAAACAACTCATCTGCTACAGGTTCAGAGCCCTTCCCGGAGATGCTTGGAGCCAAATATGTCTCTGAATTCATTATTTCCGTGTTCCCGAGAGCTGAGACACTGCACATATCACGTACTACTTAACACTTCTATTGAGGCACGAGGCTATGCCTCTCACCAAGCATATGAGTTACATCAGCATCAAAAGCATATCAATGTGCTGGCAAGTTACAAATAAAGGGCGTGAGTTCATATGTTAAGATTTGAGTTTTTCTATAAATGAGTCTGCTGCAGGCTTATAATAAACCTCTAGAGTTCTGAAGATTCGAGGATTTGGCACATATAGATAAGAGACTGTGAGTCTGTATCTGTATTTTACTTCATATCTTAAATAGCTCTGTGATATATTAAGGTAGCAAGATGGGGAAAAAACAGGAATAGTATGTAACCTTTATCTCAGAAAGCAGAGAAAAGAATATTCACTTAAATTTTTGAAACATGCTTATACAGGGGCTGAGGACATGGTTTGGTGCATCATGTTTGCAATGCTAGTATGAGGAAAGGACTTTGTATCCTCAGCACCCATGTAAAAGCCAGGTACAGCAGCACATGTCNANAACTCCAGCATGGGGAGAGACTGGCAGACACTAGGGCCTTTCTGCACAGCAGTTTAGCTAAAATAGTAAGTTCTATTTTCAATAAGAGAGCTTATCTAAATAATAATAATAATAATAATAATAATAATAATACAATAATGTGGAGTGTGATAGAGGCAGACACCTCATATCAACTTCTGGCCTCCACAGACACATGCATACACAGGTACACATGTGCACATGTGTGCATACAGCACACATACACACACACACACTTTTTGTTTATACAAAGAGAAAGAAAGTTAGTTGGTTGGTTGGAGGAGGGAGGTGAAAGGAGCACAGGAAATAGAATAAAGAAGGCTGGGATAAAAGCTAACCTTCTTTAACTACACCTTGATTACACCAAACCTGAATTTTAAAAGTGTGCAGTCCTTGCAAACCTAAAGCAACGTGCAGCAAGTTAATGTGCAAGTGAGTCCAGAACTGAGGCAGCAAAATGACCACAGAGAGACTATTCTATGAGCTGGGACTACAGCACTCACAGAGCAGCCTTCAGTGAGATGTCACCTCAGGACAAAAGCACTATGAAAAATTAAGTTGTTTGCAGTTATCACCTTGTTGGCAGTTGCACTGCAATTACTACTCCAAGGCTCTGGTCAGTGTGTTTGGAGATAAAGCAAATGAGGAGATAGATTGGTTGTGTTGAGAGCTGGGATTTTCAGCATCTGAAAGTGTTGCAGAGACATTGTGGGAAAAGATAAGAAAGTCACAGAGACTTTGGGCTGTAGATGTTGGTAAGAACTCAGTAACCAAACTAAAAAGAGACTACACCTGAGGGTAAAAGAAAAAAACCCAGAGAGTAAATTTGCATTTCAAAGACACACCAGTGAGGTGACCCAACTGGTGAAGCCACCCAGCCTGACAATCTGAGTTCAGTCCCTGGGACCCATATGGTGGAAGTGGGAACTGACTCTTGAAGAGTGTCCTCAGATCTCCATACAAGCAATTCCTCAGGCCCCATTCAAACCCACACAAAATAAATAAATGTCAGAGAGAGACTTACTAGATGAACCAAGTAGTTGTTGATACATGTATTTCCTTGCACTCAGTCATGATGGGAAACTAGACACCATGAGCAGGTTAAAAGCAATTAGCCAAAGTAGGAGCTTCCATTTTGTTTGCTTCCCCCATTCACCTGACACCAGACTCACCAGCAGCTCCTCTCCTCTTCCTCCTCCTAGCCACCCACTCCACTGGTTCTAACATGTCATTTCCTTTGCCAGACTCTCAGGTGGACCCCCAAGTCTGGGACACCCAAAACCCTTCTATTGCTCGGCACCATTCCCCCATTGTCATCCAGTTACAGGACCTACCTAGTACATTACCCAAGCTCAGTACCCACTCTCACTCCAGAGCCTTAGGGGACTTAAATCTATCATCTCTGACCTTCTAAGAAAAAAGCTACTTCACCCCATCTCTTCTNCTTTTAACACCCCTATACTTGCAGTTAAGAAATGCAATGGAACCTACCACCTGGTTCAAGACCTCCAGCTCATTAATTCTGCAGTGGTCCCTCGCCATCCTGTGGCCTCTAACCTTTCCACACTCCTTTCCACTATCCCCTCAGNAACATCCCATTTCTCAGGTCTTGATCTCAAGGACGCTTTCTTCTCTATCTCTCTCAGCCCTCAGTCTCAAAATATCTTTGCTTTCACCTGTGCTGACCCTGACACTCACCTGTACACACAGCTGACCTGGACTATCTTACTACAGGGATTCAGGGACAGCCCACACCTATTTGGTCAGGCCCTAGCTTCTGACTTACTCTCTTTGTCTCTTCCTAACTCTAAACTCATACAGTATGTAGATAATATCCTACTTTGCAGCCTGTCATTACAAATTACCAAACTAACACTTCTGCTTTCCTAAATTTCTTACCCAGCCGGAGTTATAGAGTTGCCTTCCAAGGTCCAGCTGTCCACTCCTCAAGTCACCTATTTGGGTCTAACCATACCCCAACCCAAAAAGCCACTCCCTTGGAGAGAAAACACCTAATCCACTCTCTTGCAGTCCCCTCAACTAAATAGAAGATTTTATCATTTCTTGGAATAGCTGACATCTTATAGTCCTGGGTCCCATCTTTTTCCCTCCTTGCTCACCCCTTATATGAGGCAGTTCTTGGCTCCTCACATGAACCCCTCCTTTATCCCATTACTAAGCCCTTTCCGAACCTCCAACAGGCTCTCCTCCAGGCTCCAACCCTCCATCTCCCAGACCTAACCCATCCCTTCTCCCTCTATGTAACAGAAAGAGAGGGATATGGTCCTAGGACACCAGCTGGGACCCTCTTTTGCATCTGTAGCACATCTGTCAAAAAAAAATAGACCTCACCACTAAGGAATGGGCACCTTGCATATGTGCTTTAGCAGCGGCTGAGCTCCTTATTCAGGAATCAAAGAAACTAACCTTTGGGTTACCCACCACTATCTTCTCCCACCACAACCTGTCCCATCTCTTAACTTGCAAAGGCTTACAAACTTTACCTCTTTCCCAAGTTTTTTCTCTAAGTGGCACTAATGGAAGATGCTACACTTACTTTGCAAACTTGCTCACCTCTTAATATCTCAAACCTTCTCCCTCAACCTAATACTGACTATTTCTCATCTCATTCCTGCACTGAAAGGANCTATTGCCCCATCCTTCACACATACAGGAAGATACACTGTCTCAGGCCACTTATACCTGGTACACAGATGGCAGTTCCTTTTTACCTGAGGGGACCTGACAAGCAGCCTATGCCATAGTGTCAAATACTCGGGTGGTTGAAGCACAGGCACTCCCTGACCACACTACCAAACAACAGGCTGAACTAATAGCTCTCACCCATGCCTTCTAATTGGCACAGGGACAATCCCTAAATGTTTACACAGACTTCAAATATGCTTTGCATATCTCTCTGTACCATACTGCCATATGGAAAGAGCATGGGCTTCTTACAGCAAAAGGAGGATCCATATCTAACTCAGGCCAAATAATGGCCATGCTAAGTCTCTCATCTCCCCAAAGCTATAGGAATTGCCAATATCATCGGACAAACAGCTCCATCATCTCTAAAGGAAATAACCGAGCCAACCAGGCAGCTAGAACAGCAAACCTCCAGCCATCCAACCCACCACAGAGAATTCATACACTAAAACCCACATCCTCACAGCCACCCCCTGACACTCAGCAAATTCGGTCCTATCTACACCAGCTCTTTCATCCTAATAGTCAGGCTCTGTTTCATTTTGTCAAGGCTCACCTACAGCTCACCCCTGAGGACTTACAGTTCTTAAAAGCTATTACTGCCTTTTGAAAAATTTGTCAAAAGTCAGATCCTAATTCCAAGTATCGGAACCATTCTTTTCCTACCCACCAGGCTAGGGGCTCCCTTCCAGGGACTGACTGGCAACTTGATTTTACCCATATGCTCACCATCAGATGGATTAAATATCTCCTGGTCCTAGTGGATACCTTCTCAGGCTGAGTTGAGGCTTTTCCAGCTACTAATAAATGGGCTCAGACAGTCTCTGACCTTCTCCTCTGTGAGATTATCCCCCGATTTGGGATCGCTGCCTCTCTCCAGTCTGACAATGGCCTGGAGTTCACCTTCCAGATTTCCCAGACTTCCCAAACCCTATCAAAAGCTCTTAACATCTCTTGGCATTTCCATATCCCATACCATCCTCAATCTCAGGAAAGGTAGAACAAACTAACTTCTCCTTAAAAAATATTCTTGTTAAGATGTAACAGGAACTTCACCTTGACTGGGAAAAACTATTGTCTCTGGCTCTTTTCAGGCTCCGGGACNTTCCCAAGCAACCCCTTTCAATCATGCCATTTGAACTTATGTATGGGAGGCCAGTTCTAACCCCCAGCCTTCTATCCAAACCTTTGCCCCTCCCTGACCACCTGTTCACCCCCTTACTCTATCACTTCTGTTCTCTCCTGTGGAATTTCACTGACCATTTCCTATCCTGGCCATATGACAACCCCTGCCTACTCCCAATCAACACCAGGGATCAGGTCCTTCTTTCCCCCGAGACCAACACCTCTCACCTCTTTCCCCTAAAAGGCAGGTACCCTTCAAAGTAATTCTTGTCACCCCCACAATTGCTAAGCTNGAGGGCTTTCCTCATTGGATTCACTTGTCTCACTTAAAACCTTTTACCCCACATGTTTTTCTTCCTGATTCCCCCTCCACATTCTCCTGTCTCTACCGATCACACTCTGCTTCATCAGTTTCCCTCTATGTCTCTAACAACATACTCAAATTCCTGATTAACTACTCAGCTGACTGTTACACGACCACTGTCAGCCACAGAGCCAGAGGTGAAAGGACTATCAAACATGTCCAGATGGTAAGAAACAGTAACACTCCAGAGGTATTCACAACCCCAGACTCAACAGGGAGACTCACAAAACAGACTTTAATATAATAGTTTAGTATTTATTGTTGACTGCCCTCAGCAATCAACCATCTGTGTCTCTTGGATGCTAAAGTAATACCGTGATGATAAAGGGAACAGGTGCCTTAAGGTTTGTCTCAGGGGAAGATAGAAAGCCTAATTGGTAATAATAGAAAAAGTAAAGCGTGGTCTAGATTCCTCTCGCACATGCGTTATATGACTCCATAACTTTAACAGTAACCAAATTCTGATAGCAGAGTACTAAACACTATAATATCATAGCTACAAGCTCAAAATTTTAAATTCCCTTTGGTTGCTTCTTAATATGTCTAAAATTTGTCCCTTTCATAAATGTAAAAATTCTTCTGAGCTCCAAGGAATCGGCTTGGACCCACACAGACAGGTCAGATTCACTCCAGATAAGTATCATTTAACCTTTCCCTGGCCCCAGGATCCCTCTCCCTCATCCTGGGACCCCTCAGAGACCCCCCTCATCTCCCCTTCCCCCCAAGTACCAGGATCTAAGAAAAAAATTTTCTAAACTTCATCTTCTGCCTCATCAGCATCTTGTTGGGTCCAAACTGTCAGATCCAAGTGGCACTGGATGATTCCACAGAACTCAAATAGCAGCAAAGAAAACCAGCTACCTCAGGATTACTGGCTACCTTGGGAAAAGTCCCCCTGCCCCCCCCAAAATAACCGATATTAACCAAGTAAGCTGGAAGAAGTCTTGAGAGACCTGGCATCCCCATTCCCGTTCATCCACCACCCCTANCCCCTTACTTTTTATAATAAAAAAAAGGGTGAAATGTTCCCATTCCTGACACCATAACTACTTCCAAAATCCCATGGCCCTGCCTGCATTGTCAGCACTCAAGCAAAATGCTTAGTCACTCCAGGGCCTTAGGTCCTATGTAATCTGTGTGCAACCTGGCCACGTAATCTATGGGTATGCTGTCATGGCTACGTAAGCCTCTATACACATGCACAAGGTGATCCTTAAAAGGAGACTCCACCCATTCCCCCACCCCTTCTGCACATTTCCTCTCCGGCAGGCCTGCTCACTTGCCCATCTTTCATCTCCTCCCCTTAATAAAACTTTCAAAGTGGGTCTCATGATCCATGATCCATTGATCTCATGATCTCATGATCCATTCTCATGCCTGGTAAATAACAAGAGAGACAGAAAAACCTTACCTTACCTAGTTATGGCCTCTGGAGAGCACAGATTTGAGCATGTTTATAAGCCTCATTTTAAATAAATAAATAAATAGATACATACATACATACATAGATAAATAGAAGGAAGTGGGGAAGGGAAGGATGGAGGGGAAGGGAAGGAGAGGAAGGGAAGGAACAGAAAGAGAGAAAAAGAGAGGTTGGGAAAGGAGCTGAGGAGATGGTTCAGAAGCACTTGCTCAGGAAGTGTAAACACCAGAATTTGGCTCCCTGGTACCAATGTAGGGGCCAGGTGGGGTAGCAGCTTGCCTAGGATAACAGCACAGGGAGATAAGTAGGGGATCTCTGGAGCAAACTAGCTAGTTAACTAGCTTAATCAGCAAGTTCTGGGTTCAGATGAGAGACCCTTCCTCAATTATATAAGGTAGAGAGTGATCCAGGAAGATAACGATGTCAACCTCTGACCTTCAAGCATATGTGTACATACATGCATCTCACATACATGTGTGCCCCCCCTACACACACACACAATGTATAAATTCAGGGAGTAAAAAAGAAAAGAAAAAGGGTAAACAGTTGTTTTTACTCTCACCCTTACCTACCTTAGCCAACTAAACCAAATCACTAAGCTCCTCCCCTGCCTCATGTACTGCTTGAGACCTGTGCCGTAGTATGACGTGTTTGGGGTCTTCAAAGTGAATCTCTTGCAGTGGTGCAGNCATGCTATTGTGGTTCTGTTTTTTAATTTTGTTTCTAACTAGTTTTCTGGCTATGCTTCCATTTGTGTTTCTGGATCACATCTGGTCCTAGCTGAGGTTTGACCAGGGTGCTAATAGCTCCTTACTAAGTGCTGGAAGAACAGAAACATAAATTCTAATCTGTTAGGTGGCAGATCATGGCAAATCCTGGATGCCTGTCTTTCCTGCAATTGGGGGATTCTGAAATCTTTATTAAACATTAGCATAAACATCCTAGATGTGTTGTGGAAATATTCNGATCTCCCAACAAAATTTAATTTATAAAGAACCCTGAGACCCTGAGTAGCTCTTCAGAAGCAGCTGATTTTCTTGAACACAAACCAAAGAGACAGAGCCTCTGTCTGGCCTCTCCCTCCTTCCTTGGAAGTGGGTCCTGTTGGCTATGATCCTTACAGAACACAGCCCTTCTCTGACTTCAGGTCCCTCAAGAATATTCTCATTCCTCAGGCCAACTAGAAAGGCAGTTAGCCACTTGAGGTCTGCCAAGACTGTGATTGTGAACTTTATGTTCTGTCTTTGTGAGCTCTTACTGCACTTATGACTGGATGGTTGCTGTTCTGTGTGCAGTAAACTCAAACCAAACAGAAAACATGCATGTGCATGAGCTTGCATGAGCATACGCACTCATGCATGCACACACACACACACACACACACACACACACACACACACACACACACACATAGTTTTTTGAGAATTTCATACATAGAGACAATGTATTTTAATCATATCCACCTTCAGTCTCTAACTTCAGCTCCCCCAGCTCAACCTGCTCTCAACCTCATGCCCTTCTCTTTTAAAAACTACTGCACTGAGTCCAATGAGTGCCACCCACAGTATGCACGTGTATAGCGCCACCCACTGAGCATAGGAGATATGTATGTGTATAGC
>LZPO01027469.1:134027-148248 GCA_001675575.1 Neotoma lepida | reverse complement strand
ACTCTGCTGTGGGAAACAGCTTCCTCCATATGTTGATTATATTAAATGTATTAATAGTATGCTTCAAACTTCTTCTGCAGTTACTGACTGTAACTTTATTTTTTTAAAACTTACCAGTGGGTTTTTCTGTCTTTTTTTTTCATATTTTTGTTTATTTTGATATTACATTTTAATTCCATTTCTCCCTTCCCTTTCCTCCCTCCAAGCCTCCTATATGCCCTTCCCCACTCTCCTTCAAATTCATGGCCTCTTTTTTCATTAATTGTTATTGCATGCATATATGTATTTATATATACATATTTTTCCCAAATATAACCTATTGAGCCCATATAATGTTACTTGTATGTATGTTTTCAGGGCTGTTTAGCACTGGGCAACTTGCTCTTCCATGGGGAAAGCCACTTCTCCCTCTCCTGGCTTTCCTCAATTGCCTGAAGTTCTTTTTATAGGATCGAGGCCTCATGGGATTTTCCTTGTGCGGTTTGGCAGGTTATAATCCATAGAACCACAGAAGTCACTTACAGAGTAAGGGAGTAGAAGGAAAAGAAGNATCTCCCTAGGAAGGGGGCATAGGATAGATAGTTCTAGATGGGAGGGGCCTGGAATGGGAGGATCAAATGGGGAAGAGGTGGTAAGAGCCAGGTGAAGGAAGAAATACAAGGAGGGATAACTAAAACTAAGGGACATTTGAGTAGTATAGTATNTTACATATATGAAAGAAACCTAAACAGAATCATCAAATAATGGGGGAGAAAAAGCCCCAACCAAACATCTCTTGACACCAAATGGAACCTCCAGTGCCAGAATTGAGTTACATCTAATTGAGTTGTTGGCCAAAAGGACCCTATGGGGACCCCCAAACAACCCGGGCCACTGCCAAGGTTATTGTTTGCTCTCCAGAAATTTATTGTAAGTCCNATTGCTGAAGACAGCACCTATATAATTCATTGAACACAGAGAAGTTTTGTTGGTACCTACCTAGAGCCTTCACCCCTACTGACTAGTGTTCATGGTACTGGAAGATACTCTACACACTAGCAGAGGAGAAAGGTAAACACTATCCCAGCTACAAATGCTTCAGTCTACAATGGTGACCTGCCTGCAAGATGCACAAGTGCAACAGTGCACAAAGCTTGTGGCAGTTACCAACCAATATCTGATTTGATTAAAACTCACTCCACGAGATAGAACCCATCCCTGACACTACACAGGTGGCCAGGACCCTGAGATGAGATGGCCCAGGGACCTAGGAGAAAAACAAATACTACTGTTCTGCAAAAGGAATGAAGCAATAAAATAACAACATTCTGCTATGCTCAGCCATCATCAGAGAAGTCCCTCCTCCAGTAGATGGGAACAAACACAGAGACCCACAGCTGGACAACGTGAAGAGAATGAGAGACCTTGAAACACTCAGTCCCAAATGGGATGGCTCCATCAAGTTCTTTGCNCCAAGGCTTAGGGAGCTCTGTGAAAAAGGAGGCAAAAAGATTGTAAGAGCCAGTGAAGATGGAAGACAGCAAGGAAACAAGGCCTTCAGACACAACATAAACTCACAGAGACTGTGGCTGCATGCACTAGGCCTGCTTCTTTCAAGGTCTCTCATTCTCTGCATATTATCCAGTTGTGGGTCTCTGTATTTTTCTCCATCTACAGTGACAAATTGGGGAATAGCCAAAAGGAGAAGAGGACACAAATGCCTATCCCTAATTCAGAAGGTATCTCCAATAGATAACTGCTGGCAAAGGAAAAATTAATTTTCTACACAGGAATCTCACTGGGTATACAAACCACACTTAAGGGTAGTTCCCATGCCCAGCAGAAGATGGCCAATACAAACCAAATTTGATGGTATTTGGGGAGTCTTTTGTGTCTTTGTCTGGGCTTTTTTTTATTTAAACTTTATAGGTCTTTTGCTTATATACTATTTTTGTGGAATATTATTTTAAGGTGTGATACTTTTGTTTATGTTGCATTTGTTTAACTCTGTGAGGCTGTGTTACTTTGCCTGTCTAAAACACCTGACGATCTAATAAAGAATCGCCAATACCAAGGCAGGAGAAAGGATAGGTGGGGCTGGCAGGCAAAGAGAATATATAAAAGGAGAAATCTGGAAGGAGAGATCAAAGAAGGAACAAGAGAAGGAGGAGGACATTAGGGGTCAACCACCCAGCTACACAATAAGCCACAGAGTAAGAGTAAGATTTACAGAAGTAAGAGAATGGAGAAAGCCCAGNGGCAAAGGACAGATGTGTTAAGGAAAGCTGGCTAGCAACAAGCCAAGATGAGGATGGGCATTCATAATTAAGAATAACCCTCCACGTGTGATTTATTTGGGACCTGGGTGGTGGGCCCCTCAAAAGAGCAGAAAACAANCAACAACATACTATAGTTTCTGATTTTGTGTTTTTAATGGGATTTCTGTGTTTGTATCTCTTATCTTCATGTGTTTCTTGTGCTTTGTCTTTGTCTATTTTTTTTCTATTTTAGATGACTATTTGTTTTCTAATGGGAGAAAGAAAATATATGGATTTTGTTAGGTATGGAGGTGGGGAGCATCTGGGAGAAGTTGAAGGAGGGAAAACCATGATCAGAATACACTGTATAAAAAAAAATCTATTTTTCTTCTCCAGTAACTTGGAGAATGTTTCTTTTTCCCCTGTCCCCAGCAAGGCTCCATGTGTCCCAGGCTACCCTCTAACTCTCTATGTAGCCAAGGCCAGCCTTGAACTCCTGATCCTCATAGTTCATCTCTCAAAGTGTAGGATTACAAAATATGTACCACCATGCCTGGTTGTTCCTTTTGTTTTGCTTTGTTTTTTATATTAAGGAATATATGTCATGTTAATATTAATATCACAATATAAAACATTACAACTTTTAAAAGTTCCACAGTCTTTAAAACTCCAAATGCTTTAAAAGTTCAGTCTCTCTAAAGCATCCAAAGTTGGGGCTAGAGAGATGGCTCAGCCCTGAGTTCAGTCCCCAACCCCAAAAGGTGACTCACAACTATCTGGAACTCCAGCCCCACGGGATCTGATGATCCCCTCTACTGGCCTCTACATTCAGTCAAAACACTCACAAAAAATGAAATAAAAGTACATAAAATCCCAAAAAATAAATAAAACATCAAAATTCCCTTTTAGAGTTCAAACCTCCATAAAATACACAAAGTCTCTAAAATATCTGTCCAAAGCCTGTCTGGAACTCTGTCTCCTTAGAAGTTCAAAATCACTTTACTGTGGGGGCTCCTGTAAAAAATGAAAAATAAGTCACATCCATTCTGTTCTAAGAGGAAAGAACCAGGACACAGTTACAGTCAGACCAAAGCAAAACTGAAGTTCAACAGTATTAAAAAGTTCAGTGCTTGACATCTGAGACCCACTCATGTTCCTCTGGGCTCCAAAGGGTTACATGTGTGGCTCTGCCCTCTGCAGAATACACAGCTTGTCTCCTAGGCTCAGCCTACTCTTCTTTGTTACCTTCCTTAAGTTGACTGTATTTCTGAGGACAACTTCATACCTGAGTCAGAAGACCTGTGGAAATCAAGCTGGTATCTACCTGGAAGCTTCATCCCTACTGACTAGCTTTCATAGTGCAAGAATATGCTGTGAATGCTTTGGGGTGAGGGGTGGACATGTGGTTGAGAGAGAAAAGTGGTAAGGGGATAGAAGAGGAATTAGTGGGTAAAGGNGGATATGATCATAATGCATTAATGCATGCATGAAATTCTTAAACAATAAAAATAACTACAATTCATTAATTAATTTTAAAAATGCTGCCATCACTCTCTAAGCTGCTTTTAGATTATCTTAATCCACTAAGGCAAATAAACAAAATACAGCCTGGGTGCCTTCTAATTCATAGCATTTATTCCCCATGCTTAAGGAGGCTGAAGTCCCAATCAGGTTGTTGGTAATCAATGTCTAGTGAAACCCAACTCCTGATTCCCAGATAACAGCTTGCGTCATTGCATGGAGAAGGTTGAGGGAGCTTTCTGGGGTCCATTTTATAAAGGCATTAATTCCACTCATGAACTGATCACTCCCCAAAGACTTCATCCTCAAACACTACCACATTGGAGATGATGCCTCGGCATGAATTTGGGGGACACAAATATTCAATCCATGGTAGTGAGCCAGTAGTTGGTTGTGGTTTTCAATCCAAAAACAAAACACACACACACACACACACACACACACACACACACACACACACACACACACAAACACACATTCACCTCTATATATGTATGATCTAGTTTTTAGAGCACTGGGAGTTAAATGGAATTTGTGTACTGGTCCATGGCTCTGGACTCTACTCATCATTTATAACATTGTTCCCTTGGGAAAATGTACTGCCCTTTCAAACAACTGGATCAGAGTCCAATTTGAAGAGCTCAAAACATCTGTAAACTGGAGCCTGCCTGTTCTAAATCAGGAACATTTTTATCTTAAGAGTTCATTTACAGCAAAACAGAAAAGCTGAGCCAGCCTTCATAAAAGCATTCCAGCACACTCNACTGCCTGGGAATAGTACTTTTTGAGAAGCAGTCATCCCTAACATCTGTATGACTTCTTTTCCCCTTGCACAAAGACTTACTTTTCATTCCTGAGATAGCATGGAGGTACCTGACTTCCCCATAACTCACAGATTGGAAGCTACTTAGATATGTTTGCTACAAAATATAACTCTGCAGTGGCCTGATAGGTTTTCCCAAATGCACTTGCCCTTCCCCAACTCAAGATCCATCTGCACTTAGGCAGGGCCTTTCCCAACCCACCTGGGCATGTTAGCATGAAGATGTCNTGTAGTTCAGAGACCTTCCCTATATACCAGGGCCTCATCACAGATGCCTTCAGAAACCTCCAGAATATCTTTTGGAATGATAGAAGCTTTTTTTAAATTTTCCAACCTTTGTAATCTACTTTATGATAGTTTGAATGGCAGACTCACAGAATGAGCTCGAAATCATGTGTGTGCCAGGAGCTATCCTGAGGCTTTTCTTTAGAGACACACATTAATCATTTTATGCAGTTATCTTAGAAAATGTTTGGGTTAGGAAGTACATAGGTTTTGCCTATATCATCATTTTAGAAATTAATTCCATCATCTCTTTTTCTGTTTTCTCTTTGAGGTTGCCACAGGGAGAGGCACAAAGTCACTACTTGCCTGTGTGCTGCTGGATATTGCAGGAGGTCAGGAGAAAAAGCCAAAGTCCTCAAGTAAGTCTTCTGCCTGAATATCCATTAGCTTGCAAGTGTCCTAGGTCTTTTGTCCTGAAACATGGAGCATGTCAATCTAAGTCCAATTGTGTACAGAATATGTGTGAGACAGTGGATGCTTCAAGGGTACAGAATATCCCTCTCTTTCCAATGTTAGACTTCCATCCTTTTGAACCATGACTCTGGGAACATTTCTTAATCTGTCTAAATAANCCTAAGTGTGTTTGTGTGTAGTACAGAAGTCAACGGATTGTTAGGATCATCTTTTTGCACACTATGTGAAGATGTGTCTCTGTTTTACTTCAGCTGTCTAAGGCACCTTCCGATTGGTTTAATAAAGAACTGAAAGGCCAATAGCTAGGCCGGAGAGGATAGGTGTGACTAATAAGCAGAGATAGGAACTCTGGGAAAGGATCTGAGGTGGGAGGTTCACCAGCCAGATGCAGAAGAAGTTAGATGTATGGTACTGAGGAGAGGTAATGAGCCAAGTGACAGAGTGTAGATTAACATAAATGGGTTAATTTAAGTTTTAAGAGATAGCCTGGAATAAGCCTAAACTTGTTTCATAATAAATAAAGCTTTCATAATAAATAAAAAGTCTCCATGCCATTATTCAAGAGCTAACAATATAAGGAAAGACCCATTATAATGTATCACATATGACAGATCTGTAAACAAAGGGATCAGGAACACTCTATTAACAGATATGTGAGAGACATTTATTGTAGTTTTACTAACTGTCAAAAAGAGAAGACTCTTTTTGCTTTCCTCCAGATTCTTTCTTAGGAAACAAATTCAAAAATATATTTCCTGGGCCATGGGTGGTGATGCACCCCTTTAATCCCAGCCAACAATAAGCAAAGGCAAGTGGACCTCTGTGAGTTCAAGGCCAGCCTGGTTTACACAGCAAGTTCCAGTCCAACTGGGGCTACATTGTAAGACCCTGTCAGAAGAAAGAAAGAAGGAAGGAAGGAAGGAAGGAAGGAAGGAAGGAAGGAAGGAAGGAAATATATATTTATTTGATGGACCTTCCAGTTCAAGATAGAGAATTAAGGCCTGTACTTCACCTGGCTCCTTTCTGCCACACCTCTCTGGGCTTCAGGAAATGCAAGAGTCAATCATCAACAAAGAGCACACTGAGGGAAGAGTTGGCTAGTGCTAGTCTCCTCTGACTGGCATAAGCATTGTAACATTGAACCTACTGTTATGGGATATTTTGATGACACTCTGAAATTTCTGAGACTGATAATAAAGCTAAACCTTGAATCAGAGGGCACTGTCAACGTTCAGCTGGTCAGAATTAACCATAGCATTTTTGGCAGACCCAGATTAGGATAGAGAGACACAGGAAGGATTAGGGAGGGGCTTAGAAAGATTTGTGAGCCTTTTCAGTCTGGAAGTGCAGAGAGGCAGGGTCAGCTGATCATTCCTCCATTGCTCTTTGGATCTATCAGGTTTTTACCCCAATATATGACTCCTGAGTTTTATTTAATATTAGAACAATATAAGTAATCACTTCNTCTGGTACTTCATTTGGTGTCCAACTCATGGAGAGATCATGTGGCAGCTGCCATGGATCACCAGACTTTCCCACCAGTTGCAATCTCTCTGCACCCCAGGCTGTACACCCCAGCCACAAACACTGCAGTTGCAGCTGCCCAATGGCTCTGCAGCTGCCTGAGTCAGCACCCATTGCCAGCTCTGTCATTCAGGGTGCTAGGTGCCCTCTCACACTGCATTCTAGCCATGAGGGCTTCTTCTACTTGTCTCCCTATGTCCTCTTTTCAGGCAGCTCACTCTCCATCCCTGTACTGCATGTAAGCAACCACAATTACCCCCAGCCTAGGTGTGCAGCAGTGCAACAACCTGCTGCATTGTGGTAGCCCAGCTCTGGGTACCCTGCAGTGCCTGCCCTCCCTGCCCACACAGCCAAGCATCTTCACTGTAGCTGGCTACTCCCACTGAGCTCTGCTGTTCCTGCTATGGAAAAATTGAAAAGTAAGCAGATTTGATGAGACACCAGGGAATTCCTAAGGAGGGAATTAGGTTTTTTTTTTTTGAAGTCTTTCCCACATTACAAATGAGGAACAATATTATGATGCAGGGAGTTAGGACTCTGAATGGTTCCACAATGGATGGTATGAAAATGGAAAAATTAAAAGAAGGGGTAATCAACTTAGCTGGAATTGACATGATTTCAATTATAATTATTATCAATTTGGCAATTCATGTTTTATCCTTTAAAAAGTGGTTTGATATTGGTGTCAAATATGAAAAATTGACTGATAAGNTACAATCCTTAGAAAAGCCTACTAATGAAACTAAGAAAAATATTCACACAGAGAAGAATTTAGAGCAGAACCTACCAGACCATTACATTATGAAACTGAAGAAGACTGGCCCAAGGTTATTAGAAAACCAACCTAAATTTATCCAGTTACCATACAAGAACAACCACCAGATGGGAGGCACCCCCAAAGCTATGCAGAAGTCAAGTGGGATCCTGTAGAAATGTTATATTTGAGGAGATTTAAGGAAGAAGTCATTTCTTATACATTCACCCTTTGTGAAGCAGATGTTAAATTTGTGGGCAACTTGGAACAGAATTATTCCACATGACTGGAAAGAATTAGCTACAGCAATATTGGAAGTTCATCCTCAGTTATAATGGAAAAGCTGGTGGAGAGAAGANGCTAGGGTCATAGAACAANGAGGTAGGGCTACAGGTATGGAAATTTTCCAAGATCAGCTTCTTGGTGAAGGTCACATTTGCAAAGACAGTTTAGAGTTGATGATCACACTTTGGCTATATGGCTATATATGCCATATAGCAATTTTGATGCTTGAAACAGGGTTGAAGAATCAGGAAATAGGAATGAGTCTTGTACTAAAATTATACAAGGCTCAAAAGAAGACTTCATTAATTTTTTTACAAAGATTGACTTCAGCTGTAAATAGAATGATATCAGATTGAGTAGCTAGACAAATATTAATTGAGTTTTTGGCTTTTGAAAATGGTAATTCAGAATGCAAAAGGGTGATTAGGCATTTAAAGGCAAGATCAGCACCCATAGATGAATGGATCTGAAATACAGCTGATAATGGATCTCATACTTATGATACTTGGATAGGAGAAGTGATTTCTAAAAGTTTTAAGAAAAATCAAAATGTCAGATATTTTAATTGTGGTGAGTAAAGTCATCTGAAAAGGGACTGTAGGCAATTCAAGAATTGTAGAGCGAATCCAAACAGAAGGCTCCAGCCTACTGGAGTATGCAGAAGGTGTGGTAAAAGCCACCATTGGACCAATGAATGCAGATCAACAAGGGACAGGCAAGGTAACCCTTTGCCATTGGGAAATGCCTTAGGGGGCCCCTTGCAGGCCCCAATGTCAAATTTGGTTCAATTATTCCCTGTCAGAATTGGGGAAGCTCCTCCACAGAGCAATTAAAAGACTTAATACCTGTTGTGAAAAAACATACTNCTCTGGATGACAGAACAGCTTCAGTATAGAAAACAAAATTTTCAGGAGAGATGATAAAAAAAAGTATTTTGGCAAAATTCTATAAATGATCAAAGACCAAAGNTAAAAATACAAATAAATGGCATTGTAATTGGCACCCAGATTGGCCTCTTCAGAAAGTAAATGTTCAGCTTCTAGGGATTGGAACTTTATCTCAGGTAAAACTGTTGTGCCCAGGTTAAGACCCTCAAAGAGACCACCAGAGACTCGAGAAATCCAGAATGCAAAAGCAAGGTTTACTGAAGGTGTGCAGTACAAGCTGGCAGGGAATTCTTATCTGCAGCACCCGTCACAGCATGGNGGGGAGGAGAATNGCTCTTTCTTTGTGAGCTTAACTTTTAAAGACAAAAACCCCAAAATTCTCAAAGGGGAGGGGGGTTAGTACGGGTTCATTTTTGACTAGCTTATCTTTACTTACTCTTAGGAATTTCTACAGTTCCTGAGTTATCTGATCCTTCAGCTAGACCTGTTGTTTTTCACAAGACCTCTTCTATAGACTATCTCCAGCATTGGGACATTCTGTGGTTAATCAGTTGCTTTCAGATGGCCCTCCAGGCATCCTGANTTTGTGACTTTGTACTGTTTCAATTCCTGGAGCCTCTGTCAGCATTTCTGGGAAGCTTGAAACTTAAAACTCAGGCCTATTCTTTTTTTAGTTCAAGCAGAAGCTGTTAGTTTGGTCTTATTTTTGAGTGAGTCCTTCAAAAACAAAGTACAAGGTGGGGTGAAGGTACAGGGCTAAAAGGAAAGGTAGGAAAAGTAAAGCCATGTGTGGCTAACACAGCAATGGATTTACGAGGACGTGATTTGTGACAGCAACGGAAAACACAGCTTAATTTTCCTCCAGTCTCAGAAACAAACCATAAAATAAAGAATGCTTCTGAGAGAAATATGAAAAGATATNATCAAGAACAGTCACTGACCATTCAGTTTGAACATAAGCACAGCACAATAGCTGTTGATCTTTCAAAGGTACGAACAGCCCTACCTTTAAAATGGTTAACAGACAAACCTGTCTGGGTAGAACAATGGCCTTTGACATCAGAAAAATTACAGCCATTAGAACAGCTGGTACAGGGACAGCTAAATGCTCAACATATTGAAGAATTGAACAGTTCTTGGAATTCTCCTATATTTGTCATTAAAAAGAAATCTGGAAAATGGAGAATGATAACAGATTTGAGAGCTATTAAGAAGGTGATCTTGCCAATAGTCTCTTTACAGCCTGGAATTCCATTACTTTCTTTATTACCTAAAGGATGGTCTATTATAGTGATTGACTTAAAAGACTGCTTTTTATACTATACCTTTACAAGAACAAGATAGAGAAAAGTTTGCCTTCACAGTGCCTACTCANAAGAATTCCCAGCCTCTTAAAAGGTACCATTAGAAAATCCTTCAACAAGGGAAACAGCCCCAACTTGTGTCAATATGTTGTACAATAGTCATTAGAAACAATTCCTAAACAATTCCTTCANTCTATAATTTACCACTATATGGATGATATATTACTAGCAGATTCAGACACAGATATCTTGGAAAAAATACTTGATGGAGTAAAGAAAAATTTGCCTTATTGGAGACTACAAATTGCTCCTGAAAAATACAAAGAGGACAGTCTATTAATTACCTAGGATATAAGATAGGTTTATAGAAAATTCAACCACAGAAAGTACAAATCAGGAGAGATCAAGTATGAACTCTTAATGATTTTCAAAAATTGCTGGGGATGTTAACTGGCTACAGCCCACAATTGGATTAACAACNNAAGAACTAAGTAATTTATTTCAAACCTTAAAGTGATAAGGACTTAAATAATCCAAGAAAATTATCATCTGAGGCTGAGAGAGAATTGACTTTGGTAGAAGAAAAATTATGGGATGCACATGTAGATCACTTGGATCCAGAGCTTGATTGCATCCTGGCCATATTACCTTCTACACATTCTCCTACAGGAATTCCTTTACAGAAAGAAGATATATCTTAGAATGGATATTTTTACCACACAGAGTAAAAAATAATAATAATAAAGACCTATGTAGAAAAGGTTTCTGTACTGATTCTGAAAGGAAAATTGAGACTTCATAAATTAACAGAAATAGACTTAACAGAAATTGTGGCACCTTTTACTAATGCTGAAATTTCCTCATTATGGGCAGAAAATGAACACTGGCAAAGAGCTTGCAGTAGTTTATTGGAAGAGATTAGCAACAAATATCCCAAAAGCAAGAGACTTTGCAGAGGGCCATGGGAATGTACAGCAGTGATAACTAGTGTTTAACAAGTCAACTCACTAGATGCATGATTCACTGTTGGGGGGGCCCACTTGGCAAAGCCGTGGGGTTATTGACAGTAAATGACTGGTTATTTTCTGTCTGTATCTTTCTTGGGTGCCACTGCTATGGCTTCCTANTAAGAACAGCTGTAGGGCTCTTTCCATAGCCCTTAAGTGGTGTGTTTTATACTTATTGGGCACACATACAGCTGTGGATGTTCTGGAAGATGATTTCTGTTTAGGTTGGATAATTTTAATGTATAGAAATAATACTAGGATATTTTACATTACTCAGACTGACATATTCTCAGTCACAAAGACAGCCTTTTACACAGACAGCTAATTTTGAACTTCAGAACAAATTCAAAACAGACTAAGCCCNTACAGAATATACACAAAGCTTAATTCCCAGGTATTGTTTATTACTAAATCAAGGCCAGGCTGTTTACATTGAGACATAGCTCCTTGCAATAGCTCTCTTTCTGCACATACTCTGACAGCTCAAGGTTCAGCCAGTTGTTTACTGTCTGGGATCCCTCACCAACTTAGAGCTATGTGCATGGGTCAATGTAACATTACTAGCCTAAGAGAAACTACATGACTTATCTTGTGTTTTGAAAATGGGTAGGGCCCTGAAAATGTAACTTATTATTGTCCAGAGTTTGGCTGTGGAGCAGCAGCAGCAGTGTAGAGAGATACAGCTGTGTAGAGCTGGGTGAAAGAGCTACTGTCATGAAGGAAGAGCTGTGTGAAGGAACTATGGAAAGAGCTGGGCAGTGAGTGTGTGTGTTAGAGTATGAGTGTGTGTGTGCAGAAGGAGCTTAGGGGAGAACACAAATAGCTAGGCAGGAGAGAGAGCAAGAGAGATTTTCAGAGAGGACTGGGCTGTGTAAGTGTGTGTGGAAATGTAGCTGTATATAAAGAGATGTAACTGTGGAGACAGAGATTTTCAGAGGATTTCTTAAGTTGAAGTAGAAGAGAAAGTTATCATCAGAAAGTGTGTGTGTTTTCTTATTATTTACTGCTCAGATAGATAGAAATTTATTTCTAGAAACCCCCAGAAATTTATTTCTAGAAACCCTCAGATAAAAAAGTTTCCTAAACCCTTGCCACTCTGAGGTCTTCTTTTTCACTGCCCTGGAGCAGATTGTGGGAGCTGGCCTCTCACAGTCTATGATAAGACTTCAGTTTATAAAAAGAACTAATTGGATCTTTCCTCACATTGTATGAGGTACAGCAACTTCTGGAACACCTACATTCTATACTGATGCAAATAAATCAGGAAAGAAAGGCTGTAAGTCAGGAAAATTAAGTAAAGTGGCTCAGAGCCCTTATGATTCTGTCCAAAAGTCAGAATTATATGCTATTCTCATGGTATTATTAGATTTTCCAGAAACTCCTAATATAGTTACTGGCTCTCAATACACAGAAAGAGTTGTTTTATATATAGAAACTGTTGAACTTATTCCAGATGATTCAGAATTAACTTTGTTATTTATGCAATTACAAGAAATAATCAGAAATATAAATCATCCCTTATACATAACACATATCAGATCCCATATTGGTCTACCAGGCCCTCTAGTACAAGGTAATGNTAAATTTGATCAGCTATTGATAGGAAATATGCTAGAATTCATCAGCATTTCATAAGATACACCATGTGAATAGCAAAAGTTTGAAGAAAGATTTTTCTATCTCTTTGCAACAACCCAAGGAAACTATAAGGAAATGTCCTACTTATTTTTTGTATAGCTAAACTCCACTACCTGCAGGAAGTAACCAAAAGAGTATATGAATACATGAAATTTGGAAATAGATGTGTTTCATTTTGCAAAGTTCTGAAAATTAAAGCATGTGTGTCATACGATAGATAAATATTCAGGATTTCAATGGACAACTGCTTTAAGTTCTAAAAGACAGATTCTGTAATTACACATTTATAACAAGTTATGAACATTATGAGACTACCTGTAAAATTAAGACTGACAATGCTTCATTATATGTTTCTAGTAGAATGAAATGGTTTTTTGCATAGTGCAACATAAAGCATATTACATATACACCACACAATCCTATAATTNTAAAGCAATTATAGAAATATCTAATTGCATTTTAAAAGATATACTTAATAAACAGAAAGGGGTAATAAAGACTCCAGAGATAAATTATACAATGCTTTATTAACTTTAAGTTTTTAAACGTTAATGAGAAAGGAATGACAGCTGCAGAGAGACATTGGATAGTAGAAACAATCTGCTGAATTAAATCAGCCTGTATACTTCAAAGATATGTTGAAATCAGAATAGAAACCAACATTTCTATTGAAATGTTTTGCTTTGGTTTTACAGAAGAAAAGCTATGGATACCATTAAGATCGATAAAGATTGACCCATTGGACCCTGTAACCTGCAAGACCCACTCTGCCACCCAAGCCTACCCAGCCTATCATCCTCCATACCCCTAGCCAATCATCCTGTGAAAGTCAGCAACCCCTAGAGGCACAAGCACCACCTGCACCAATTGCAGGAGGAGCCCCAGCAACAGGCCAGCATGTAAGAGTCTTGTGGGCAGGCAGCTCCACGACCACTGCCACCCATTGGACCCTGTAACCTGCAAGACCCACTCTGCCACNCAAGCCCACTGAGCCCTTCATCCTCCCCCTGGCCAACCATCCCCCACAAAGTCATCAGCCCCTAGAGGCATAAGAACCTGCATCAATTGGAGGAAGAGGTGAGTGACTGGTCTCCCAGTTAAACTGCCTCAATCCCTAGGCCCTAAGCTTCAGGGCACATCCCCTGTCCCTCCCCTCCCATTTCAGCCCCAGCAGCATGCCAGCAGGTAAGAGTCCTGTGGGAAGGCAACTACCATCACTGCCATCCATTAGACCATGTAATCCACAAGATACACCCTGCTGCCCAAACACACCTAACCCATCATCCTCCTGGCCAAACATCCCCCTCAAAATCAGCAGCCCATAGAGGCACTAGCACCACCTGTACCATTTGGAGGAAGAGCAGCCCCACATGAANAGCCCTCTCCAGCAACATCATCAGATCCTAGAGGCACAAGCACCATCCACACCAGTTGGAAGAACAAGCACAGGAAAACATACACCAATTGGAAGAACAGAGCCCATAGGCACAAGTAAAGCCCACACCAGCCAGAAGAACTGAATGATATGCTGGATCTAGGCAC
>LZPO01027469.1:115783-132826 GCA_001675575.1 Neotoma lepida | reverse complement strand
CACATAATAATCAAAACACCAACCACACAAAATAAAGAAAGAATATTAAGAGCTGCAAAGGAAAAAGGCCAAGTAACATATAAAGGCAGACCTATCAGAATTACACCCAACTTATCAATGGAGACCCTGAAAATCAGAAGATCTTAGACCTACATTTTGCAGACACTAAACGATGACAGATGCCAGCCCAGACTATTACAACCAGCAAAACTTTCCATCATCATAGATGGAGAAAACAAGATATTCCATGATAAAACCAGATTTAAACACCTATCTACAAATCCAGCCCTACGGAAAGTACTAGAAGGAAAACTCCAACCCAAGGAACTTAGCTGCTCTCACAAAAACACAGGCAATAGATAATCTCAAACCAGCAAATCCCTAAGAAGGGAAACACACACACACACTACCAACAACAACAAAACCAAAAAATAACAGGAAGTAACAATCACTGGTCATTAATATCACTTAATATCAATGGTCTTAATTCACCTATAAAAAGACACAGGCTAACTGAATGGATACAAAAACAAGATCCATCCTTCTGCTGCATACAAGAAATATACCTCAATTTCAAAGACAGTGCCTCAAAGTAAAGGGTTGGGGAAAGATTTTCCAATCAAATGGACCTAAGAAGCAAGCTGGTGTAGCTATCCTAATATCTAACAAAATAGACTTCAAACTAAAATTAATCAAAAAAGATGGATAAAGACATTTCATATTCATCACAGGAAAAATCCATCAAGATTAAGTCTTAATTCTGTACATACATGCCCCAAATACAAGGGCATTCACATTGGTAAAAGAAACATTACTAAAGCTTAAATCACACATCAAACCTGACACACTAGTAGTGGGAGACTTCAATACCCCACTCTCACCAATGGACAGATCTGCCAGACAGAAACTTAACAGAGAAATAAGGAAACTAACAGATGTTATGACTCAAATGAACTTAATAGATATCTATAGAACATTTCACCCAAACACAAAAGAATATACCTTCTCAGCACCTCATGAAACCTTCTCTAAAGTTGACCACATAATTGGTCACAAAGAAAATCTCAACAGATACCAAAAAAATTGGAATAACCCTGTGTGTCTTGTTGGATCACCACAGCTTAAAGTTAGAATTCACAAACAGTACAAACTACAGAAAGCCTACAAACTCATGGAAACTGAAAAACAGNCANCTGAATCACCACTGAGTCAAGGAAGAAATAAAGAAAGAATTAGAGACTTCCTAGAATTCAAGGAAAATGAATGTACAACATATCTAAATTTATGGGACACAATGAAAGCAGTGCTAAGAGGAAAGTTCATAGCACTAAGTGCCCACATAAAGAATCTGGAGAAATCTCACACTAGCAACTAAACAGCACATCTGAAAGCTCTGAAACAAAAAGAAGCAAACTCATGCAGAAGGAGTAGATGGCAGATAATAATGAAACTCATGGCTGAAATCAATAAAATTGAAACAAAGAGAACAATACAAAGAATTAGTTAAAGAAAGAATTGGTTCTTTGAGAAAAATCAACAAGATAGACAAACACTTATTCAAACTAACCAAAAGGCAGAGAAAGAACACCCAAATTAACAAAATCAGAAATGAAAAGAGGAACATAACAGACACTGAGGCAATCCAGAGAATCATTAGGTCATACTTCAAAAACCTGTATTCCACAAAATTGGAAAATCTAAAAGAAATAGACAATTTTCTGGATAGGTACCACATACCAAAACTAAATCAATACCAGATAAATAATTTAAATTGATCTATAATCCCTAAGGAAATAGAAACAGTCATTAAAAGTCTCCCAACCAAAAAAAGCCCAGNGCCAGATGGTTTCAGCATAGAATTCTATCAGAACTTCAAATAAGAGCTAATACCAATACTCCTCAAATTGTTCCACACAATCAAAACAGAAGGAACATTGCCAAACTCTTTTTTAGGAGGCTACAGTTACCCTGATACCCAAACCACACAAAGATGCAGCAAAGAAAGAGAATTGCAGATTAATCTCCTTCATAAACATTGATGCAAAAATACTCAATAAAATACTGGCAAACCGAATCCAAGAACATATCAAAGCAATCAACCACCATGATCAAGTAGGCTTCATCGCAAACAGGCAGGGATGNTTCAAGATATGAAAATCTGTCAATGTTATACACCATATAAACAAACCGAAAGAAAAAACCACATGATCATNTCATTAGATGCTGAAAAAGCCTTTGATAAAATCCAACACTTATTCATGATAAAGGTCTTGGAGAGGTCAGGGGTACAAGGAACATACCTAAACATAATAAAAGCAATATATACTAAGCCAATAGCCAACATTAAATTAAATGGAAACTCAAAGTGATTCCACTAAAATCAGGAACAAGGCAAGGAGCTGAGCAATAAGACAACAAAAGGAGATCAAGGGGATACAAATTGGAAAGGAAGAAGTCAAACTTTTGCTATTTGCTGATGATATTCTAGTATACATAAGTGACGCAAAAAATTCTACCACGAACTCCTTCAACTGATAAACACCTTCAGTAATGTGGTGGGACACAAGATTAACTCAAAAAAATTAGTAGCCCTCCTATATACAAATGATAAATGCAATGAGAAAGAAATTAGAGAAACAACACCCTTTACAATAGCCACAAATAATATAAAATATCTTGGGGTAACTCTAACCAAACAAGTGAAGGACCTGTATGACAAGAACTTTANGTCTTTGAAGAAGATATCAGAAAATGTAAAGATCTCCCATGCTCTTGGCTAGGTCGGATCAACACAGTAAAAATGGCAATCTTACCAAAAGTGATCTACAGATTCAATGCAATCCCCATCAAAATCCCAACACAATTCTTCATAGACCTGGAAAGAACAATACTCAACTTCATATGGAAAAACAAAAAACTCAGGATAGCTAAAACAATCCTGTACAATAAAGGACCTTCCGGAGGCATCACTATCCCTGACTTCAAGCTCTGCTATAGAGCTATAGAATAAAAACAGCTTGGTATTGGCATAAAAACAGATACATGGATCAATGGAATCAAATTGAAGACTCTGATATAAATCCACACACCTATGAACACCTGATTTTTGACTACGAAACCAAAATTGTACAATGGGGACAAAAGCATCTTCAACAAATGGTGCTGGCATAACTGGATGTTGACATGCAAAAGAATGCAAATAGATCCATATCTATCACCATGCACAAAACTCAAGTCCAAGTGGATCAAAGACCTCAACATAAATACAGTTACACTGACCTGATAGAAGAGAAAGTGGGAAGTAACCTTGAATGCATTGGCGCAGGAGACTACTTCCTGAATATAACACCAGTAGCACAGACACTGAGAGCAACGATTAATAAATGGGACCTTCTGAAACTGAAAGCTTCCATAAGGCAAAGGACACCATCAATAAGACAAAACGCCAGCCTACAGAATGGGAAAATATCTTCACCAACTCCACATCTGACAGAGGGCTAATTGTAGTTGGATGTTTCCACGGAAAATGTGGCAAAACAGATTAATAGGAACACGTTAATTTAAGATATAAGAGCTAGCTAGCAAGAGGCCTGCCATAGACCATACAGTTTGCAAATAATTAACATAAGCTTCTGAGTGATTATTTTATAAGTGAGCTGCAGGACCACAGGGGGGACTGGAGAAAAACACTTGTCTTACAGATGATCTCCAAAATATATAAAGAACTCAAGAAACTAGAAATCAAAATACCAAATATACCTGTCAGAATGGCTAAGATCAAAAACACTGATGACAGCTTATTTTGGAGAGGCTATGGAGCAAGGGAAACACTCCTCCACTGCTGGTGGGAGTGCAAACTTGTACAGCCACTTTGGAAATCAGTGTGGTGGTTTCTCAGAAAATTGTGAATCAGTCTACCCCAAGACACAGCAATACCACTCTTAGGCATATACCCAAAGGATGCTCAATCATACCACAAGGACACTTGCTCAGCTATGTTCATAGCAGCATTATTCATAATAGTNAGAACCTGGAAACAACCTAGAGGCCCCTCAACCAAAGAATGGATAAAGAAAATGTGGTACATTTGCACAATGGAATATTACTCAGTGGTAAAAAAACAAAGACATCATGAAATTTGCAGACAAATGGATGGAACTAGAGAAAATCATCCTCAGTGAGGTAACTCAGACCCAGAAAGACAAACAAAATATGTACTCACTCATAAGTGGATANNAGATGTAAAGCAAGGGATAACCAAGCTACAATCCACAGCCCCAGAGAAGCTAGGCAACAAGGAGGACCCTAAGAGGGACTCATGGATTACCCTGGGAAGGGGAAATAGATGAGATCTCCTGGGCAAACTGAGAGGAAGGGGTAAGGGGGTAGGGGATGTGGCATGGGAACATGAGGGATTGGGATGGTCAAATTGGGGGAGGCATGGAGAGGGAGAGCAATGAAAGAGTTATCTTGATAGAGGGAGCCATTATGGGGTTAGGGAGAAACTTGGTGCCAGGGAAAATCCCAGGAATCCACAGGCTTTCTCCTGTAATCAGATTGGTGACTACCCTAATTGTCATCATAGAACCTACATTCAGTAACTGATAGAAGCAGATGCAGAGATCCACAGCCAAGCATTGGGCCAAGCCCTAGAAGTCCTGTTGAAGAAAGGAAGGAGGGATTGTACAAGCCAAAGGGTCAAGATCATGATGGGGAAACCCACAAAGACAGTTGACCTGAGCTTGTGGGAGCTCATGGACTCTAGACCAACAGCTAGGAAGCCTGCATGGGACTGACCTAGGCCCTCTGCACGTGGCTGGTAGTTATATAGCTTGGTCTGTTTGTAGGGCCCCTAGCAGTGGATCCAGGATCTGTCCTTGGAGCATGAGCTGGCTTTTTGGAACCTATTTCCTATGGGGTGGTGCCTTGCTCAGCCTTGATGAAGAGGGGAGGAGCTTAATCCCGCCTCAACTTGATATGTTGACTCCCATGGGAGGCCTTATCCCTTTCTGATAGATGGTGGGTGGGTAGAAAGGAGGTGGGGGAAGGGAACAGGAGGAGAGGAGGAAGGAGAAACTGTGGTTGGTATGTAAAATAAATTAAAAAAAATAGTAAAAAATGAACAAAAAATGATAAAGATTAGATTCAAGCAAGAGAGACTTCTTGATTAGGGGAGGTGATAGTTCATCAAACAGCATGGCCATTCAATCTAAACTAACTTATAAGACTAACAAATGCCTTTCATTTGATCGGATATAACCTGCCAAAAAAGGGAACTCCCCAAAGTTAGTGTTGGGGCAGGGTTTTGTTTCTGTCTTTCAAGGAGAATAAAGGCATCCCACTAAGGAATTTGAAGACCACTGACAAACGATTAGAAGAAGAANGAATCATCAAGAGAAAATTTCTCAAGAAAAACAGTAAATTGGTCTAATGGTATAGCACATTCCCAACAGGATGAAATTTCATAAATCTTCCCAAATATTTGTTTTTGCTGTTCTCTACAAACATATAAGGCAAATGGTCCTTTTGTAGTCCCAATTCAACTAAAAAGTAAAGCTGGCTTTGGAGTTGGAGCTTGGCTTTCTCTTTCTCTAAACCTAAGCATGATCATTAAAGAAAAATCCAAAATCTCTGTCTCATGTGAGAAAGAATCACCTGGTATGGGACAGAAGAAAAACCAAAATTAAGGGACTACTATACTGCCACTAATCTCATAATCCTTTGGTTTATTCTGGCTCTTTAATACTTTTCTTAAGGTATAAATATTATCTCAAAATTTATAAGATTATACACACACACACATATATTTATATATATATATATTTATATATATATAAACTTTCTGTCATAATATTAATGGTCATATAGAGTACATTACTAAATCTAGAAATAGGCTTCACCTAGCTTCCTGTACATAACTTCGGGCTTGAGTCTGAAGTAAGTAACTAGGAATTAAGTTTGTGAACCCCAGATGTATTTAATAGATTGTGGTCCTTTAACCTCTGTAGAGCGAGAGCGAATCTTAAACGGTCTTATTAATTGAAAACACCAGGCCAGGTATTGAGGTAAATTCTGAATGATCAGAGAGACAGAACAAGCCACAGCCAACCTCACCTTGCCAACTCCTCAGCTGATCTTGTTTCCTCAGACTGCAGGCTTCTGAGTCTTCACCCAAATGAATCTCAGCTCAACTCTGCTCAAAGCCTGAAAGCTTAAGAGGCCTTCTAGCTTCTGGTTTCCACACCTTATATACCTTTCTGCTTCCTGCCACTACTTTCTAGGATTAAAGGCGTGTGTCTTTCTCAAGCAAAGACATGAGATCTCAGGTGCTGGAATTAAAGGTGTGTGCCACCATGCCTGGCTGTTTCCAGTGTGGCCTTGAACTCAGAGATCTGGATGGATCTCTGCCTCGGGAATGCTAGGATTAAAGGCATGTGCTACCACTGCCTAACCTCTATGTTTAATCTAGTGGCTGTTCTGTTCTCTGACCCCAAATAAGTTTTATTAGGGTACACAATATTTTGGGGGACATAATATAATCACCACAAACCTCTCCAAGATCTGCTACACATGACATTTAAAATGTTTAAGTTTTGTGCAGTGAACCATGACCATTCCTAAGAGTGATGTTTGAAGTTTCCAAAAGGATGATGGGGCCCACAATGATGATTCCACCTGGATTGTAGTAATGCCATTAAGCTAATAAACACCACCCAAAGATCAGCTTTAGACTACAAACTGCTCAGGACAATTTCAAGGTGGTTAGCTAAGATGATCCAACCTTATAGATCCAGCCAGGACTTCAGATAACCCTTGCACTTTCCTGTTACACAGAGATTGGACAACAGTTAGCTCTCCCAGGACTGATCATTATCTCAATTTTCTCAGCATCCCATAAAGATGCTGTCACCTCTAGACAGTAGGAAGTAATTTTTAAGAATATAATGCCTACATTTCCAAGAGGTGGGGTGGGTGGCTTCTGGTCATTTGGTAGATGTTTGTCATCATTGGGGGAGTGGGGGTTGCAAGTTTTTATTGGTCATAGTCAGGGAGAAAATTAAGCAAAGGAGATTAGATTCAGGGATCTTGTTCTGAAAAGAAAAAGGGGAATAAGGAAATGCTAGGATAAAGGATAGATTATTGAATCTATTTTTAGAGTAAAAAAGAAATTACTAGTCTTAAATGTTTTACATTGGTATGGATTTTTGTATATAGACACAAATTTAAGGTTATTTTTGTTATACTTTACATATGCTTATATAAGCTTTTGTTTAAGGTATTGTACCTATGCAGCTCATTAAGGTAAATATCTAATCTTTAAAAGTTATTACCAACTNTTTAGGATAATTAAGAAATACAGTTTAGTAGTCATCTAACAATCAAATTTGTGGCCACATTAGATATATTTTCAAGGTCAAACAGAGATAAATTTTAGATGGACAGATGGTCTTCAAACACTTCAGAGTCCTACAGAATATGGCATTTAAGATGTTTTACTAACATAAGGCTTTTCATGACAGTGAGACACATCTGCTCCTGGCAGCACCAATTTACTTCAAAAGAGGATAATGGGCATGAAAGAACCTCCATATGGAGTTTGCTTTCATTGTGGCAAAGTTAGCAACTGGGCAAGAATCTGGTCTTATCTTAACTGCTGACACTATGCTATCCAAATTGCACAACCAGGACACAAAAGAAGGTGACTGTCAAACTTTGCCAAGACAAGGTAGGACAGTCCTTCAAAATTCCTGCTTCACAGAAATGTCTNTCAGATATTCTTGGCCTGTAGGCTGAAGATAAATGCCCCAATATTGCAGAGGAACCTTGGGTGACTGTCCAGGCAGCCAGCTGTTTCTGTCATTTCTATAGTTTTGAAAGTTGTTTGCTCTGCATTTCCTGTTTACTCAGGTAATATTATATCCTTCTTGGGTCTCCAATAGGGTTGTAAGAGTTGGTTTCAAATCAAAACAACTTAAGTTCAATACCCATGGCTACTAAATCTCTCAAGTAAGGCTGAGGATGTAGCTCAGTTGGTAAAGTGCCTTCCTAGCATGCACCAGGCCTTCAGTTACAGTTATAGTTACAGTTTTGCTTGTTACAAAATTCAGGAAAGAACCTCACAAAAGAAGTATAAAGTATATAAGGCTGAGAGACATAAAAGTTGTTTATCTAAGAAAATGTTTTAAGGTCCAAAAATATATTTTTAGGATGCTACTACAAGTTATGATAGAAAATGGTTTAGGTATAAAACTTTGAACTCATTAAGATAGGATAGATAATAGAGTAGTTTCTCTGAATTTGCCAAATACAAATGGACTGGACATTGTGAATGTAATTCTTACCTGATAATTACTTTTATTGTATATATTTTTACTTTGTTAAAGTTAAAACCTTCCCTTTTATTTAGACAAAAGGGGGAAATGTTGTGGAATATTTTGATCACACTCTGACATATCCAAGACTACCAATAAAGTTAAACTTTGAATCAGAGGGTGGAGTCAACATTCAGCTAGCCAGAACTACCTTAAGAGTTTTTATAGGACCCAAATTAGGATAAAAAGACACAGGAAGGAATAGGGAAGGGCTTAGAAAGATTCACGGGCCTTTTGATCTGGAAGTGTGGAGAGGCATGGTCAGCTGATCGTTCCTCTGTTGCTCTTTGGATCTATCATGTTTTTACCCCAATATATGACTTGCAGGTTTTTTTTCCTAATAATAGAACAATATAGGTAATCACTTCATCTGGAAGTTCAACCTGCAGTCAAGGGCAATGATCCTTACACACATTTAAAAACAAATATTGGTATCCCAACTTTAAAGATTCACTTTTGGAAGATCTCAACGTAATTACATAATATAATGTCATCAACTTGACTACAGGTTTGTGACACATTAACTAATTAACATTGAGGGCTTANGGAAGAGGCTGCCTGGCCAGAAATGTCAGCTCTGTAACAGAGTTGTTGGTCTTTGTCTAGGGGATTGCCATGTTTGTTCCCTGGCATGAACATAAAATTAAATGACTGAGAAAGACAGAAGACCAAACCCTAGGCCTAGACTTTGATTTGAGTGTTTTGTTGGGTCCCTGGTTCTTCTCCTTTCCCCTGTTGGTCTTGTTTAGATACCTGCCTCTTGCCTTCCCACTGTTTCTCCTCACAGTCTCTTCTGAGAACAAGAAGCAGTCATCTCAGGGAGCTTGCTTTGATTTCCTTGTCTACCTATGTCTTCCACCAATTCTGCTTCAGCTCTATCTCACTAAGATGACTCCCTTAGTGACATGAAAAAGCAAGACACTTGCATGCTGGGAAAAAATACATTGCGGATGCTGGAAACAGAAAGTATAAGGGACTTTAGGCAGGTGTAAGACATATGTTTAAGGAACAGAGTTGTTTTTCAGTGCAAGAAAGGGCTATGAGGCCACAGAGTACACAGTAAAGAATCTAACATAAGCCTCAAAGGGGCTTCCACTTTGTCTTTGGCATCTAATCTCAATGCCTGATAATAGTATCTATTTTCCTAGGGTTTTGAGTCTAGCACAGAGTAATGATGTGGTGGGATGGAGGGTACCAAATCTTGAAGTATCATCTTGACCTCCTTGAAGGACTGGAAACAGACTAGCTACATAGACTGCCTATGTATGGGAGCACAGTAAAGACTCTTGGATGACATATGGGTGAGCATCCTTGATTGGCAATACTCTGTGCATGATGTCACTCATCAGGAGGATAGCACTATTGTTTGTAAGAGTTGGTTTCAAATCAAAACAACTCAAGTTCAATACCCATGACTACTACATCTCTCAAANAAGACTAAGGATGTAGCTCAGTTGGTAAAGTGTCTCCCTAGCATGCACCGGGCCTTCAGTTTGATCTTCAACAGTACATAAACCAGGCCTAGTGGTACATGCCTATAAAACTCAAGCAATGGAGGCCAGGGAATTAGGAGTTCAAGGTCATCCTCTGGTATAAAACAAATTCAAGGCTAGCTTGGAATACCTGAATATCTAAAAAAGAAAAAGAAAGGAAAAAGACCTCTGAAGTTTCAGCTGTTGGCTTTTATTATTTTAGTTATTTCTTTCCCATTCCACTTGTTCCTATTGACCTTGGTGCAGAAGTAACCATGCCTGGATTGGGTCAGCAGTTCCCATCTTTCACAGAAACCCATCATCACCTTCTAAGCCTTAGTTTGGAGAGTAGTGTGGATTGTAGTCAGCACTTATCCTTACCAAAAAGTAATTGTTTCCACAATCTTTCCTAGGGCAACTGCACCTCATCTCACACTGAGTCCTGGGTCCTAGACTTTCTCATGGCCCATCTGGCAGAGATTTGTGTGACAGACTGTGGAGCGGACATTCAAAGAGATGACTTAGAAATACAAGATTGCTAGTCGGGGAGGAAACAGTCTTTTTAAGATTACGTTATGAGTCACACTAAAAGGTTTGTATTAACTTTCCTGTTATTGTGATAAGATACCATGACTAAAGCAGTTAAAGGGAAGGAGCATTTCCTTGGGCCCACATGGAGGGCTCAGACCACAGCAGGAGGAGCTTGAGCTGGTCACACCCCCTCAGCAATCAAGGAGCAAGGATGGACAGATGCTGCTACTCAGCAGGGTTTCTCTTCCTTATTCAGTTCAGGACCTCAGCCCAGGGAAGGGAGCCACCTAGTTAGGGTCAGTCATCCCACTTCAATTAACCAAATCAAGGTAATCCCACCCAGACATGCTCAGAGGCCACCCTAATTAAAACAATTCCTCATAGGTACCTCCAAGGTTTTTATCTTTGGTGATTCTACATCCTGTCAAATTGACATCACAAGGTTCTACAATGGAATAAAATGTCCATCCAAGGGACAGAGAAATTACTTACTGGATAAGAGTGGCTGCTCTCAAGCCTGAGTCTGATCTCTGGAACCCCACATGGTGGGAGAATCAACTCCTGCAAGTTGTCCTCTGACCTCTACATGTATGTCATGGAAGGGTTGCATCCAAACACATGCACATACACACACACTATAAAATGTCTAAGCTGCAATCTGATGTGGGGTGTGTGTGTGTGTGTGTGTGTGTATACATTCAAATTCAGTAGTTATGATGCCCTTGTAAACTGACTCACAGAAGGGGAAACCACAGCTCCTTCTGCTGGTCCACTGTGGACAAGTAGGAGTGGGACCCTGTCTTTCTCTGCTAGTCTACAGTGGACAGGTGGAGTCTATTCCTTGCCTGAGGCCAAACCAGTTCCCTAATCTCTCATGTATTCAATAGACTATATTGGAAATAATACAGCAAGAACTCTAATCTAGTCTATACGTAGTCTGGCAACTTCAACGTTCATTCTCTTGGAATTTTAAGCCTCTGAGTAAAAGACCCTGGTACTCTGTTGGGGAGATGGGGGTAGGAAGGGAGTGGGAGAGCTGAGAGGGAGGCCTGGTTTGCCTTTAGCTCTTGAAGCCATCTAGCTGGAGAACTAGGTGCATGTGGAGATCTAGGTTCATTTCCCAAAGCCATTACAACAAACACCACAGACTGGGTGACTTAAGCCACAGCTTATTCCCTCACAGTTCTGAGGCAGCAAGTCCAAAATGGAGGGTGTGTGGAAGCCCTTGGGGGTGGGGAGGGCTCTGGCTCCCATAGGCTCATAGGAGTGGCACTATTAGGAGGTGTGACTTTGTTGGAGGAAGTGTGTCACTAGGGGTGGGTTTTGGGGTTTCAAATGCTCAGGAGAGGCCCAGTGTCTCTCTTCTTGCTGCCTGAGGATCCAAATGTAGAACCCTCAAGCTACTTTTCTAGCACCATGTCTGCCTATATGCTGCCATGCTTTCCACANTGAAGACAATTGACTAAACCTCTGAACTGTAAACCAGCCCCAGCTTTCCTTTGTAAGAGTTGCTATGCTCATGGTATCTTTTCACAGCAATAAANCACTAACTAAGACAGGAGCAATCTGCCCTCTGCTTTTCTCAGCTTCTAGTAGTCACCAGAAGTTCCTGGCATTTCTTGGCTTGAAGCCACTTCCTGCCAACATCATCTCTGTTGTGACATAGTATTATCTCTGTGAGTGTCTGTATCTTAATATTCTCGGGACAGCAGTCAGGGTTTATGTTCACCCAGCATGGCCTCATCTTAAGTACTTACACCCTCAATGACCTGAATTCTTTAGTTCTAAGTCAACATGAACGCTTCGGATGCTTTCCATTCAACCTCGAATGGAAGCCACCTTAGACAGTCTTGTTCCAGGCCAAGCACTACACCCTACAGCACCTGAGGGAGGGTGGGACTGTAAAACAACTACCCAATCTGCAAAGTGAGAAGTGAGTGAGTGGCTGTAACTTAAAGTCACAGCAGGAGGATCAGTAGAGGATTTGTTACACACCGCAGTTAACAAAAACTATCCTTTTGAAACTTAAGATCGACCAACTGTTAATTTGAGAAAACATGTAAGTGAGTACATTAAATAATGAAATAGACACAATTCCTAGTGGAGCATAAGAACTCTACTATAGCTTTCCTGCATACCGTTTTATTAAATTGCTTTGCTTTGCCCATGGATTTCTGAAGGCGATTTCCTGTTTAAAATGAGGATAATTAGAGGGTTTTCAGGGTGATGTGGGGGTGTTCAAAATGGCTAAGAAAGACCAAGCCACAGGAAAAGAATTGAAATGCCCTGACCAGTAAAGGACAGTGGATGGGCTATGTGTGCTACTCCATGGAAGAGAAAGTGGAAGAGAAGGGTATAGTTGTTTTTGTTTTTTTATTTTTTGTTTCTTTCTCTTTGCTTTTTTATTCTTTGGGGACCTGCCACGCTGCTCCCAAATAAACACATGGAGGCTTATTCTTTCTTATGAATGCCCAGCCTTAGCTTGGCTTGTTTCTAACCAGCTTTTCTTAACTTAAAGTATCCCATCTATCTTTTGCCTCTAGGCTTTTACCTTTTTTTATTTCTATATATCTTTTCTTTACTTCATACTCTGTTCTGGCTGTGCGGCTGTGTGGTTGTGTGGCTGGTCCCCAGTGTCCTCCTCCTCCTTCTCTTGCTCCTTGATCTTTTCTTCCCAAATTTCTCCTCCTATTAATTCTCTCTGCCTGTTAGCCCCACCTATCCTTTCTCTGGCCTTGCTATTGGCCATTCAGCTCTTTATTAGACCAATCAGGTGTTTTAGAAAGGCAAAGTAACACAGCTTCACAGAGTTAAACAAATGCAACATAAAAGAATGTNACACATCTTTGCATCATTAAAACAAATGTTCCACAGCATAAGCAAATGTAATACATCTTAAAATAATATTCTACAACAGAAGGGCACAGCTTATACCTGATGCATTAATCTAAAAAGAGATAGGTCTTGACAATGTATCTAGCATATCCACCTTCATCTCATATTTAAACATTGAATTCAAATCTATTTTCTGGATCAAACTGGATGAAGAAAGTGGCATGTTGCCAATATTCTCTAACAATCTCCAAAAATATACATAGGATGAGAAATGGTAAATATTAGTTACTTGTAGGAACTGTGTGGCCTGTTATAAAACTATTGGATAAGCAAACAAGGAAGAAAAAAAATGTCTCTAAAAAGTAAAGACAGATTGTGACTCTGATAGACTCCTGGAGAGTGTATAAGGAGGTGTGACCTTGTTGGAGGAAGTGTGTCACTAGGGGTGGGCTTTGGGGTTTCAAATGCTCAAAGTGTCTCTCTTCTTGCTGCCTGAGGATATCTAACAAGATAACAAATCTTCATATAGAATAAGGACCTGGTAGACTCAAATTATAGTCAAAAGATAAAAGTCCTTCCCATTCACCAATTAGGCGTCTAATAGGTGAGTTCTCAGCGCCATGTGGAGTTTCATATTCCTCCTGTGGAAAAGGACCTTCCTCCCATGGTCATTGTGTAAAGCATGCAGAAGATAGTACAAACACACTTAGAACAGACAAAATGAACAGGATGACAACATAATTTTTACTCTTCAGAAAATAATCATGTATTTTCACTGGAAAAATGTTTCCTATGATGCTGATTTCAAATATGGCTGATTAAAAGCAATAATTGCTAGAGAAACTCCTGGGAAGGTGGTAAGCATCCATGNTCTTATGAATTATATATTGAGATTCCACTGTGAATGTTATTCATGGATCTGACGACTTCTCTATGAAAGGCAGTTCCTCTACTCACTGTCCCTCCCACTTGTGTATTAACAATGCTCATTTTTGGCTGTTGGGGAACTTCCAATCCAGGAAAGTCGCCCTCCTAGAGTATCTACACCAGATGCATCTGTCATTTAAATTTACTGTCAAGTCAAACTCACACCATTGCCAAGACAATGCTGGTNTCTGGAGCATATGTTCTCTCATTGGGTTCTTGATTATCAGCCAGTTTGGCATCATAGGACATAATGGAAATTTTTAAAAAAATGAATTTAGTGTTCTATACTTCCTAAAGTCTCTTGGCATATGAATTTCCAAACAAATGCAAAAGAAACTAAGATTTGATAACCATGCACAAAACAACTTCAAAAATGACTTTGTGTCATCCTTACAAATGCCTCCTAACACTTACTAGTTTCTCACTTATAGACAAGAAATCTAAATGTTGAGGATCCCCAGGCACTTGCCTAAAGCCATAGAACTAAATACAATGGAGCCAGAGTGTAAATCCAGGTGGTCTGACTCCAGAATTCAAGCTCTTGCTGCTTCACAATACATTCCTGGAACCTCACACTAGAATCACAGGGTGGATGAAGGAGCTTAGTCCTTCCTCCCAAACTTGGTTTATTGGCAGCCGCTCCACCAAAGATGATCATGCAAGCTATAACATGTCTATGTTCTTTTTGTAAGTGTGTGTGGGTAAGTGTGTGTGTGTGTGTGTGTGTGTGTGTGTGTGTGCCTGAGTGTATATATGTGCACTGTGTGCATGCAAGAGCCCAGAGAAGTCAGAAGTGGCATCACACCTCCTGTTACTATAGTTACAGATGGCTTGTATGTGAGCCATCACCGTGTGGGTGTGAATTGAACCTGGGTCCTCTGTGAGAGCATTAAGTATTCTTGACTGTTGAGCCATCTCTTGAGCCTCCATGTCTATGTAATTTTTGTTCTTAGCTATGACATATATGACTTCTTTTTCCCTTCAATAGCCAAAGCCATAGGATTCATCCTATTACATTCAATAGTGGCTTCCTTACTGATAGTTACAATGAAAGTTATACTCCTATGATACTCGGGGCTCTCCATCAACTGCCTTTTTCATACTTTGCCACATTTTCTCATCTGCCCCAAAGTCTGGGTAAATGTATTAAGAATCACAATCTCTGGGTCCCTATCTGTGTATTTTTCTTATGATGTGTCTTCCTCATAGAATGATAGCTCCCGTTTGGATTAATCCTTGTTCACAGTTTAAGAATTCTAAGAGAGAACTGGAGATGGCACAGTGGGTAAGAGTGATTGCTATTCTCCCAGACACCAAGTGTACTTTCTAGCATCCATGTTGAGCAGCACACAACTGCCTGTAACTCCAGCTCAGTGGACACCTGCACACAGGTGGCATATACTAACCTATACACATAAATAAAAGTAAAATGTTTTTTTCAAATCCTAATAAAAATTAAATAATTCCCAGTAATTGTGTCATAAGTATGTAATTGTGTCATAAAGTATGAAGTGTCTTGGTTTTTACACAAAATTACTAACTTGATATGGAACACTAACTATTTCATCTGATTAGAAATCTGATTAATACATGGTTTTTGCTATCAAATTGAGAAATTGAGTGCCTTCCATAAATGCAAATTTATAGTGATAGTTTTTTTTTTTTAATTTCCTTTTCATTGTACTAGGGACCAAACTCCAGGCCTTGCAAGCTCCAGGTCAGCAATCTGCCACTGAGCCTTGTCCCCAGCCCATAGAGTAGCAAAATCTTTTAAAGTAGCAGTTCTCAACCTTCCTAATGCTGCTTATAGTTCTTCACGCTGTGGTGACCCCTAACTATAACATTGTTTTCATTGCTACTTCATAACTGAAATTTTGCTACTGTTATTAATCATAATGCAAATATCTGATATGCAGGACATCTGATTAGCAACCCCTGTGAAAGAGTCATTTGATCCCCAAAGAGATTGTAACCCACAGTTTGAGAACCACTCTTTTAACAATCACATGGGATGGGTTAAGGTCATGAAATCGCTCCTTGGTGACAGAAACCTTAGAACTCGGTTGGCCTAAATTAGTCTTTATTCTAGCCTTTCTGAATGAAACTCTTCATGTTTCTGATCTCACTTGAATTCCTCCTCCATGAAGTCCCCCTTGTGTTATTGGAGAGAAACACTTTCTGAGCTCATGACAAGATGCAGATGCCCTGTCATAGAATTCATGTCCTCATTTTGTCAGCTCTAGGACTCCCAGTTATGATCTGTAGCTGACTTTGTAAACAGGAAAAGAAGAAAGTACTATCAGCTAAACTATGTAAGGCTCTCTCCCTCACCTTATCCCCTTCCCATCCCTTTCTCCTCCCTCACCCCTCTCTGTGTTCACACAGGGCTTCACCTATTCCAAGCATACTTTCTANCATTGAGCTATACTTCAAGCTCCTATTTGGATTTCAAAATGTAAAAACTTTCCAAAAAGCTGTATTGCAGAATCTGTGAAAAACAGTATCATTAGTAGTTTGCATTTTATTTCTCTTAATACGTGCTTACAAGGGAACCATTTGTCTTCCTTATTTCCACTTCTCTGAGTGTTTTAACTATGCCTTATGTGCAGTATCTTTTCAATATATGTGTTATACTGAATTGTCCCACAGCTACCTCAGATTCCCAAAACTGAAAGCTGTTAATTTGCTCCTGTCCTTTGCACAAACTTACAGGTAAATCACATCCATAAATCATTAAATAAAGAAGAAAGCATGTGGAATTGCAGTTTTTCATCTCTCTCTCTCCATTCCCAGTTCAGATCATCTGCTGCCGCCTCTCTTCACCCCATTGCCCCATCTCCAGTGATCACACAGATCTACCCTTCCAAACTCCCTTACCCCAACTCATGCTTTATTCCAGCCCCCAA
>LZPO01027469.1:79901-112333 GCA_001675575.1 Neotoma lepida | reverse complement strand
ACACACAAATACACACACATACATACACATACACACACATACATACACATACATATAGGTACACACACACAAATACACACACACATATATACACATACACACACACATACACATACACACACACATACACATACACACACATACATATACATACACACACATACACACAAATACATAGCACATACATATACATACACACATACATACACATACACACACATACATACACATACACACATACATACATACACATACACACACATACATACACATACACACACACATACATACACATACACACATACATACATACACATACACACACATACATACACATACACACACACATACATACACATACACACATAGACACACACACTAATTGTTAGCTTTGTACTGTGTCTGTAGTTCACAGCATTTCCTATTTGCAACCCTTGAGCAATTACTTTCAAAGTAATTTTTCAAAAAGTGAGCCAAGCAAAAAAAAGCTTACAGAAGCACAGGAAAAGGACCAGAATCCAACACAAANCAAAATCTCTTGTCTTTGTCCCTAGAAGATACAAGAGTCTTGGTGAACTCATGGATATTGGATTGGCAGCATGAGTTGAGAGGTGGAGGGTGACTTGGTCAACTGCTAGTTTAGTAATACTGCATAACGAATAGCAAAAGCTCTGTGCCACTCAGCAGTTCCAACGCTTAACTCACACGCTGTCGCAGAGTGCTCTGCTGACTTTTGCTGGGGCTGTTCACATACATTGAAGACAGCTGGGAACCAGCTGGTCTAGTCTGGGTTTACTGGAGCAGCTAGACTGGAGCTATTCTGCTCCACNAGCCTCTCATTCTCTTCCTGGGAGCACAGACCTAGCCTGGACAGGCTCTTTTCTTCTCATGGAAATTGGCAGGGTATACAATAGCAAGCAGAAACATGCCAGGCTACTTAAAGCCAAAGTTAAGAACTCTACATGGCATACTGCTACTTTTGTCATATCCTAGTGGGTGAAGCAAGCCAATGCAAGCTAATATAGAGCTTGTGGGTTGTGACCCCCTTTGAGGGCTGCATAATAGGTATCCTGTATATCAGATATTACATTACATTACATTACAATTCATAACAGTAGCAAAATTACAGTTATGAAGTAGCAATTAAATGATTTTTATGGTTGGGGTCACCATAACATGAGGAACTGTGTTAAAAGGTCACAGCACTAAGAAGGTTGAGAACCACCGATATAGGGAAGTACATCCTTCTGGGAGGGTTGCAAAGTCACAAGGCAAAAGGCACAGGTACAAGGAAGAGTGAAGAGCCAGAGTGAGTATGCGATCACATTATTGTAGTAATGGCCTCCCACCCATACACACCAAAGTTGACAGAGTCACAAGCATTTTCTCATCTGACTTTCAGAAGCAGGTGAGCAGAACTGAGCAGGTGTGATTATTACACCTCTACTGGGTGGGGACACAGAGTCCTTAAGAAGCCTGTCCAAGATGTAGACTATGAGGTGAGAGTTGGAGAGTCAAGCTTGACCACAGCAGCTCTTCACGGCTGCCTTGTACAACCCTGCTGTAGGTATGAAGAAGGGTAGGAAGACAGGGAAAATCAAGCAGACATGAGATAAAAAAGGAACCCTCTGGAGTGTAGTTTCCCAAAACTGCTTAAGGCCTTCCTCCCTCCTTAGAATCAGCTGCGATTTTCTAGTAATCTCACCAGAAACCCCATTTCTAGAGAAAGGACATGGACTAACACTTTGTGCAACCCTAGTGGATCCTGGTTTTACCTTATCAGATTTTAATTCTATGCAAGGGAGCCTCCCTACACTCTCACTTATCAGAAGACATAAAAGAAAGGAGGTTTTTTTTTAACAATCTTTGCAAAGATAATTTGATAGCTACCAAAATGGCATGTATGTCTAATGCTAAGAAAATTATTTGTAACTTTCCCTCAAGGGGCCCTATCCAAACTAGGCTATGTTTCACCTCCTTTTCTCTCTCTCTTAATCCTCATGATTAAAGTCTATATTAAAATACCTCTAATAAGATCTCCAACTCTACTTCATTCTGGATAATCATGAAGTTCTTTTCTGTTTTGAAGTCACAAATCCTGGTTAGGCTTGAGCCGAGCTCCCTAAAAGATGAAGAGAACTCCTCAGGCTGCTGAGGGTGACAGTGTAAAACTGTGTTTGACTAGTGTTTGCATGTCTTCAGGAAAGGGCTAGGCTAATTCAGAACAAAGCCTGATACTGGCCTTTAGGAATAACCAGCCATACCTAAGCATCAGGTTGATGGCTTTGGCTGATTGCTAGGCTACAGACAAACACAAATGACTTCTTGATTTCAGATAAATACATTAACTTGTAAACTGATTGGGTCANGCATGCAAAGAATGATGAAAACTTAGCTGGCGGCAGCATTGACATGCAAACAGCCTCACATTGAAAAACTACTCATGGATTTTCTGTCTTTGGCTAGAAAAAAAGACTAGTTGAGGTGATGAACTGTAACATGTTAGAAGCAATTGGTTTAGTAAGGAAAGGGGTGTTAATTTAGAAANATCAATAGTACAACTCTCCTGGTGGATTAGTAGAGAGAACAACACTGGGGCTCCCCAATGGCCTGACTATGGCTTATTGTTTCATTGACACAGTGAATGCCTCAAGAATATGGCACTCAGAATAAGTGAGCTTTGATCTTCCTACCAGAAGTACTGGTTCTTACTCTGTNATCTATACACAGAGGGAGGAAGCTTGAAANTCAAGGTTATCTAATGAAATGTTTAGGGGCGAAACAACTTCAGTAGAAATCGTTCCCATGGTCTCTGGCTCACCCACCCAAAATCAGGGCCACTGCTAAGATCACAGAGTATCCTGCACCGCTGTTCTGATGCCTGTGAACTGCAGTTTATTATCTGTTTATGTGACCATCATTCTGCCACCTACCCAAACTGATAGCCTGTGAGTGTGGACCAATCCATTTCTGATTCAACTCTTAGGTGCTGGTACCTAGATCATTTGTCAGAAGGAAGAATGCTGCCAATATGTATCATTTCTGCCTCTCTGTGGCATGTTATCTGGTACCTAGAGCATCTGTCAGAAGGAAGAATGCTGCCAATATGTATCATTTCTGCCTCTCTGTGGCATGTTATCTGGTACCTAGAGCATCTGTCAGAAGGAAGAATGCTGCCAATATGTATCATTTCTGCCTCTCTGTAGCATGTTATCTGGGACCCACAACAGAGGGGTGTAGGAGTGTGTATGGAGGACACATGCTTCTCATCAGTAGCCCTGCCATGATTTCTAAAAGTTTCTTCTCTTTGTCCTGGTCACTGTATTTGATACTCCAGGAATTGTCCTTTACTTGGGTCCTGAGGACACTACAACCCCATCTGGCCCAGCCCATAGCACACATAAGTCTTTCTGCCATGAACATTACTAAGTCCCCCTCTCCCACTGAAACGTCTCATCTCTGGGCTATCTAGGACCTCCCCCTGGAACGGGCTGAGACGAGAGCCTTTAAGACTGGAGATCCGTCCATGCCGGCCCCCTTGGTTCCTGGATCCTGGGTAGGTGTGGCAGTTACCAGAAGCCTCAGTAGGGGTTGTGCTTCCAAGTCAAAGCTGGAACTGCTGCCCACTACACTGCAGTTCCATCTGTTCCCCAGTGAAGCCTTACCAACTCCCAGACTAGGTCATGTATTGCTAGCCTTCTAGCTTCCCACTTCTCTCTCTCTCTTTTTTTTGCATATGTGGTATGTATGGGTGTTCACATGACTGTTAGGAGGTATATATGCACACATATGCATGCACATGTGAGACCAGAAATTGACATCAGGTATCCGACTCTATCACTCTCCATCATACATGATGAGGCAGTACATTAGTTATATTTCTGTTGTTGTCATAAAACATCATAAACAAGGCAACTTATACAAGAAAAAATTTTGGGAGACTTACAGTTCCAAGGGGGCAAGAATCCATGATGGTGGAGTAGAGGAGGGTGGTGGCAGGGACAAAAAACTGAGAGCNTTTCTCTTCAGACCTAAAGCCTGAGGCATAGAGAGAGAAGTAGAAATGNCCTGAGCTTTGGAAACCCAACCCTCCTCCCTCCTTCCCGCCCCCTCCACACAGTAATATACTTCCTCCAACAAGGCCATGACTCCTAAGCTTCCCCAAACAATGCCACCAACTGGGAACCAAGTGCTCAAATGGCAGAGCCTGGGGCTACATTTCTCATCAAATGACCACAGGCAGTGTCTCTCTCTTGAACCTAGAACTCATCAATTCAACCAGTCTGGCCAGCCAGCTTGCTTCAGGGAGCTTGACTCCAGTAACCAGGTGCTGGGTTGCAGTTTGTTCACCTGCTTGGCATTTTGTGTCAAAGTCACATCCTAATGCTTTCACAGCATGCACTTTCATTGAGCCATCTCCTCAGACCTTGTTTTCAGTTTGCTTGTGTCAGAATTGATTAATGACTATGTCCCTACTGGACTAGAAGCTNCAGGAAGGCTGGGATTGTGACAATTCTGCCTATTATTTAATATCCATGAATTTCTGTTCACCATTGAACACCCAGGGCTTCCCACTGAGATTAGCATTTGGTCAATAAATACTGAGTGAACTAGTCAATTAATGCAATATACACGCACATATTTATTCCACCTCTTTCTCTATCTAGAAATGTGCCTACAGGTGGTAGATGTGGTTGACGGCAAACTTTATGTTGACATGTCAGATTTTCTTTCTTTCTGTTTCTTCCTTCCCTTCCTCCCTCTCTCCTTTCCTCCCTCCCTCCCTCCCTCCCTTCCTTCCTTTTTCACATAATACATGAATTTTGCATAACATATAATACAAGAATTTTCAGTACCTATAGGCTTCTCCCTAATGATCCTTGACTTAAAGAATCAAGTTCATGAGGTGGTATATGCCTACAATCACAACATTTGTTAAGCAGAGGCAGCAAGAGCTCCACAAATTTGAGGCCAGTCTCGTCTACATAGAAAGTTCTAAGCCAGCCAGGGCTACATAGTGAAACCTGCTTTAAAAACGTGGGATGGAGGAGCCAGGAAAATGGCTCAGTGGGAAAGATTCATGCCACCAAACCTGAAAATCTGATTTTGATCCCAAGAACCTTATAGTGGTTCTTCTCTTACCTCCACACACGAACAATGACACGTGTGCAATATACACACACTAAATAAATGGTTTTTAAAACCCTAATAAAGCAAGAAATGATCAGAAATAGCCATGTCCTTAGAGACTTCATTTTCACTATCAAATGAGTCATTAGTGAGTTTTGCATCTCAGACATTTATCACAGTTTATNACTCATATTTTAAAAACTCCTTCTACGCCCACCCTGCACATATGGCCACTGCTTGTTTGCAAAGAACNCTGATTTGCTTTCAAACAAAACTACTCCCATATGTTCATGATTCATCCCCATCTTGCCTTCGCTTCATTTGTTTTACAGTTGGAGTTTAATTNTGAAGCTGTTGCTGTGACAGGAAGCAACTGAGGAAAGGAAGAATTAAGAGAAAGGGTCCAGAGGGCTGAGGGGAACATAAAGATGCTACATTGCTTATTAAGCTTGCAGAATGGCTCCAAGTCTGTCAGGATTGAAAGCCCTTTAAAGGTACACAGAATTCCTACAGGAATCCATCCTAGTGGTTAAGGTCAGGGAATGGGGAAGGCATGGGTCCTGTGGTATCCCTTCTAGGTGCATGACAGCCCGTTGTTCACACAACTGAGCCCAACATATGGTTCAGCTGCTGGTCAGAGGGACATTCTAAAAAGTGCTTGTCCTGTTGTGACAGCTAGTTTTGATTGGTTGTTGGCTTGACACAATCTAGAATCACTTGAGAATCAATGGGGATTGTCTACAGCAGAGGTTCTTAGCTTTCCTAATGCTGTGACCCTTTAATACAGTCTTCATGCTGTGCTGACCCCAACCATACAGTTATTTCATTGGTACTTCATAAATATAATTTTGTTACTGTTATGAATTGTAATGTAAATATCTGGTATGTAGGATATCTGATATGCGACCTCTATGAAAGGGTCATTTGACCCCTGGGTTAAGAACTGCTGGTCTAGATTGTGTTGACCTGTGAGGGTTTTTCTTAATTGGGTTGATTGAGGTGAGAAGACCTACCTTGAATGTGGGCAACAGTAGAATCTGGATCCTGAANTGAATGAGGGGAGCATGACCATGAATGCATTAATTGGTGCTCTCTGCTCTTGACTGTAGATACAATGTGTCTAGCTGCTGAAGTCCCCAGACCTCGATTTCCCCAGAGATGGACATCACCTGGAACTGAGGGCCAAGAAAACCTTTCTCCCTTAAGTTGCTTTTGCTGGGGTAGTCTGTCACAGCAACAGGACAGGAAGCTAAGACACCTGTCTTTAGGGAATACTGATACAGATGAGGGATGGATTGGGTGATGTTTTCTGTTGCCTATATGACTCTATATGACAGTAAAACTAGCTTATCATTCTTAGACAATTCACTCACTCAACAAATACTGTTCAGTAGAATGCATGCCATAGCCCTTTCTAAATAAAGAATACAATAGTGAAAACAGATTATCAAACCAGACTTTCTTGCCCTTCTGGAGCTTATATCAAGAGAGGAGAAACCACTAAGCAAAAATATACACAACGGAACTTAACATGCTTTTCAGGAGAGGAAAGAGGGAAGGAAGCTAAGGAAATGAATGGGTGAGGTCAGGGGGTTATCTGGGGGATTTTGTTTTGTTTTTGAATGTATATGTAGTGTGTGTGTGTCTGGTTGCATGTTTGCATGTGTGTGGGTACACATGCACAAGTGTACATGTGTATGTGTAGGCTCAGGGGTGATGGCATGTGCCTTCCTTGACCATTCTCCACTTACATATTAAGGCAGGATATCTCTGGGTAAACTCAGAGCTNGGTATTTTCTGGCTAGCCAGCTTGCTCTGGGAATTTCATGTCTGCCTTCTCACTGAGATGACAGGTGAGCTGCACTCACTCAGCTTTTACTTGAGTAAATCCAGAATCCTCCTGCTTGCAAGTGCTTACTGTTGAGCCATCTCTCCAGTCCCAGGGATATTACTTCAATAGGGGAATAATAGAAAATAATTATCATATCCACAACCTTCTTCTTTCTCCCTTCCTTTCTCCTCTCCCTTCTCCTTCCCTCTACACCACCCCCTGTCCTACTCCTTCCTTCCCCAACTCATTCCTCCCTCTCTCCATCCCTTCCTCCCTCTGTATGATGGAACCATTAGAATCTACTCTCTTAGTTTTCAAATATACATCATGGCTAACAATAATCACCATATTGTACAACAAATCTAACTGAAACACTGTATACTTGACCCCAGTCCTTGGTGAGGACTCTGCTTCTACCAACTTGAATTTTTGTGGATTCCTTGTATCACTGAGATTATGCAGTCTGTCTTTCTGCACCCGGGGTCTCTCACTGGGCACATATTCTCCTGGTTCATCTATAAGCCACAAGTGACAAGATTTCTTCAAAAGTACACTTTTAGACTGAAGTAAGTTTGATGCACAGCCAAAATTCGGTTGCTTTTGTCTAACTTGGTGGATTTTTAACTGAGGAAATATTTTTTCCTTTAATCTTCATAAATTTGGAATATAGGGAAAATGTGGGGAAGGGGAAGAGTTAAGAATAGTAGCTTCCTTATAAGTTCAGATAATGAAGAAATTTTGTAGCACTGCAGTGTCATGAGCCACTTTTTATTTCTGATGTTTTTCTTTATAAATCAATGTTCTGCTTTTCTGCCAAGTTAACTCTCTTTATAATGCAGAAATCTCCTTAAATATCCCAAGTAATGACCACTGAACCTTTGCTTATTTCTCTTATACTGGTGAAATTACTACTTTTGCCATGCACAGAAAACAAACTTATTTTACACATAAGGGATTATCAATTAGCTTTACATTATAATGAAAATAACACACACAAAAACAACTAAGTAAGAGTTTCAATTTTTTAAATTTTTGAAAAATTTTATATATATGAGTGTTTTACCTGCTGGCTGTGTACCTCATGCATGCTTGGTGCCCTCAGAGGCCAGAAGAGGATATCAGATCTCCTGAAACTGGAGTTACAGAGGATTGTGGAGTACCAGGTATGAATGCAATAGTAAGCCGGCCCCACTGCCATAGGGAGGTCATGTTGTATAGGTGTGACTTCAGTCTCAGCTATGTGTCAGCTCCTGCACCATTAGGCGGCACTTCTGTCCTCCAGGGGTGTTGAGGAAAGTGCAGAACCTACTGTGCCAACCTGTTCCAGCTTTCCCAGCAGCACCATCTAGCAACTGCTTCTTACATCTCATTGGCCACACCACTTGCTTCCACCATCAGTGACCCATGCTGATGCCAGTGTTTGATCATTCATATTTCAACCTTAAAAACATTTTTACAATTCTGCTAGCAAAAACAAAACAAATAAATGACCCCCAAAACCAAACCAAAACAAAAGCAATGGCAATGGATTTGGGTTGGCTGTAAATAGAGTTAATACATCCTCTAGCTTCACTTACATCTACGTAATTGATGTTCTCCACCCATTTGACCTAAACAGCACACTCCTATTACCTCTGCTGTTCATAGCATGTCTAATGTTGGGCAGGTGATATTGGCTCCTAGTTGCTTCTCAGCAACTTAGAGGTCACTTTTACCTATANAAAATTGATTGAAGCCACCTACCTTTCCTTTGTACCTGTGCAGTGTAACATTTTACTACCAGAGAGCCTGAAATTCAATCTTCAAGTAAGGCTGAGGCCACCATTTTCTGAACATGCACCCCATGAAGAACCATAAGATTTGCTTACATATGTGCAGACCACCAATCATATCATTTTCCTTACCAACAAGTACCTTTCCCTCACCTCACATCATTGTCTTTGTCATATAAATACCCCTAGGTCCTATCTTGGGGGACGTGTGTTTAGGCTTTTCTTATCTCCACAAAATTGACACCTTAGGATTAAACTCTGTTTTGCAAAACCTACAGGCTTGTGATTGGTGTGCTGCATGGTAAGCAAAATAAGCCACGAAACTGACCTTGTTTTCCCCTATTAATTCATCTCACTCTGAGAGAAGAGCAGTCAGAGCTCTGGTATGAGCTTGAAGTCCAAAAAGCACCACTCTGGACTGCCCAGGAACCAATGGACACAAGGAATAGANCCAAAACTAGAGGAATGGCACCCTATGTACAGGCAAGGTGGATCTGGCACCATGCCCTTTGGGAAGCAAAACTTAGCAGAAACCCAGAGGACCTACAGCTGCTGTGCCTTAACCCTGGGAGNCTGTCAATGGGTGAAACCAATCTGAAGATGACCTGAGCAGACGCAGCTGTTGGTTGTTCTAGCCAGACCTGGGAGAAGGGGTGCCTTATGCAAACTTAGTTGAGCAATTCCATTTGATCTACACCACACACATATAAAATTCAGCCTACCTTTACTTTCTAAGTGCCTTGAATCTTTCTCTTCCTATTTAAGATTTATATGTATGGACCAGGGCGGTGGCCCCAGTGGGTAAAAGTGCTCACCACATAAGCTTGAAGACCTTAGTTTGGATTTCCACAGCCCACATAAAAGCTGATGTCAGTGGGACATGTCTGTAATCCCACTACTCTCTGTTAAATGAAATGACAAGTGGAGATGGAGACTCTCCTGGGAGCTCTCAAGCCAGAGTATACAATATGACAGAAACAGTAAAAGGTACCCTGCCTCAGCAAGGTGGAAAGACATGTAACTCCTAAAAGTTGTCTTCTGATCTCCACATGTTTGAGCAAGGCTCTCCGCTTGTNGAGGGTGGAAAGCAGCCAGTCTAACCTCCTCTTCTACAGGAGGCAGCACACATGCAAGGCCCACTCAGGATCAAAAGACTTGCCTGAGGCTGACAGCTACAAAAGCAAAGCAGAATCTTGTACCTAGTCTCCTGGGTCCTTTCATTTCACCTCGACAAAGTGAGAGCCTATGTACCTGATACCTTTAGCATTTAGGGAGCCTAAACCCCACTTTGTACCAGAGAAACCATTTTTCAAGCTTTAATGATCCTTTAAGATATTTTGTTAATAATTACATTAAAGTCTTCTTAGACTAACAAACTGGTTTTCTTTTGAAATTATACCCTGAATCTGTGATTACTTGTGAAGAGTTAGAGAAATTACTAGCAACTAGATATAGGAACATTTTAGTTTCGCTAATTGGCTAAAAATAAAAATGAAGGGAATAATGTCTCCAAATCCATCTCCATAGCCTCCTTTCCCCAGTAGTCATCAGGAGGTGACCCCCACAGGAGGTAGGGAGACCCATTACACCATTGGTCTACATCTCAGCTATCACCTATTCCTCTGGAAAGCTTTCCATGACCTATTTCTCTGGATGAAATCCCCCAACATAACACACTTAGAATTCTGTTTCTAGCTCTGATAGACTAACTGCAAGCAGACAAGCCCTAAAACTAAACCCTGATGTTACAGTATCAGACATTAGGCAAAGGTAGCAGAAGTCTGTGATCTGGAAGNGACACATCCTGTAATACTCTTTTCACTTGTGACACTTTACAGGTATGGCACAGTGTTGTAGGATGTTTGATCACACTGTGAACCCTGAGATTGCCTAATTTGTGATACTGGAAAAACCTGTTTCTACCTATGGTATGGCTCAGCCCTAACATACACCTTTAATCCAAGAGCTTTCTGCTTGAGCACTGTAAACAAGATTAAATAAAATCAACCTCAGGTCAAGAGACACAGCAACCAACCAGTTGATAGGGAATAACCATAGAGAGTAAGAGGGAGTCAGGAGGATGGAGAGAGAGAGATGCACAGGAAGTAGAAGGGAGGGACATCCTGTTGGAGGAGTTTTGTTTGAGATGGTGAAGGTGAAAGCTCTCTTTCTGGAACAACAGCAAGAAGGAAACAGTTTGGTGCTTTCTCTGCCTCTCTGAGCTAGCAGGTCTTCACCCCAGCATCAGGCTCCTGAGTCTTTATTGATAAACTAGAACAACTTAGTTAAAAACAACAGCTCAGGGAGCAGGTGATCCTGCTGAGTGGAGAAGGCAGATATCAGAGGACCAGGCTACAGGAGCAGTTGAAACGTGAAAGGTGAGGTTCCTCAGGTAAGGTTACCAGCAGGGATGTGCAGAAGGGGCTCCTTGAGCCTTTTGCTGAACCCCATTCCTAGGGCAAGTCTCCCTGTGGCTGATCAAAGACACTGGGGAGAAGAGAATGCAAATTCCCAGAGCCTGAAGAGGCCCAGAGAGGTTCAAGTGATAAAACAATAGCACTCACTCCGACACCCAAGAGAGAGCCTGGAAAGCCCATTCTATACCTCTCCTAACAAGGCTTTCAACCAGCATTGGAATATCAAGATTGTTGGCATTCAGATCCACTTCTTGGAATTCTGGCCAATAAGCAGGTAATACCCTGGCCCGCCTAGCATCCTGATGTCATCCTATGTTCCTTTTAATAAAGAACCCCTCCCCCTTCACTCTCTCTTCTTCCTTCCTCTCTATTCCCATGAGGTGTGCAGCTCCTCTCTCTCTCTCTCTCTCTCTCTCTCTCTCTCTCTCTCTCTCTCTCTCTCTCTCTCCCTCCACTCTTCCCTCCCTCTTCTTCTCCCTTCCCCCCAATAAAACTTTCCACATGGATGCCATGTCTGCATGGTGTGAGTAACTTTCCACCATGCCCCCTTGGCTGCCACCTACATGGTGTGTCTTTCCCAGGGCTTCCACCCGCCATGACCACCATTTGCTGTTTTAACAAAGTTCATCTGAACTGCTAGCATAACAAAATGTAATGCACTAGTAAATAATCCAATAAAACATAAATGACCAACTCAACTATGCAGTATTCACAACTTGCAGCATGCAGTAAGTAATAGGCAGGAACAAGGTGTGATCTATAACCAAGAGAAAAAGAATCTGATTGATAGGTCTAGCAGTAACAGAGAAGGTGTAATTAGCAAATAAGGATTTTAAAACAGATACTTGAATGTATGTGCAATGTGTGTGTTCATGTAGATAAATATGTGTGTGTGGAGGCTGGAGATCAATCTCAGGCCATCTTGATTGTGTGGCAAGCGCTTTATGGAGTGAGCTATCACTAGCCCTGAAACAGCTATGTTTCCCCAAATGGACAAAATATTTAGTAGAAACTTCACCAAAGGCCTTATGTTGGGGGTGTTGAGATAGTTGCACAGGAAAAGGCACTTGTTTGTCATCAAGTTTAATGGCCTGAGTTTGGTTTCCAGGACCCGCACATAGGAGGAGAGAACCAACTGCTGTAAGTTGTCCTCTGACCTCTACAGATACACTGTGGTATGGGCATGCCCACATATACACAANACACATCAATANATGTGATTATTTTTTAAAAGAAGATCTGTAGTAGACATTAACATATTAGCATATCAGTCATTAGAGAAAACTTAAATCGCAACACAATGTCATCAACTACTAAGATGGGTGAAATTTTAAAAGGCTGACAAGTATGTGGGATAACTGGACCTCTGCTATCATTTGGTGGAAATAAAAAGAATGTCATGAGCGTTTGGCAATACAGTTTGAACATTAAAAAAAAATAAAACCTATGCCTACTATATAATCCTAGATATTTCTCCAAGAGAAAAGAAAATAAATGTTTATGCAAGCATATATTCATATGTATATATATTTACAGCACCCTGACTTATACTAGCATCAAACAAAACNATCTAAATGCTAATTAACAGATGGTAGTATGGTCTGGATATGAAATGTCCTCCACAAGCTCATGTGCCTGACCACTTGGTCTCCAACTGGTGGCACCATTAGNGAAGGTCGTGTGAAATGAGTCTTTCTGTGTCCTGTCAGCCAGCTCCCAAATAATGACACAAAGAATTATTAATTATGAAAGCTTGGCCTTAGCTTAGGTTTGTTTCTAACTAGCTCTTATAACTTAAATTAACCCATTTCTATTAACCTACATGTTGTCTCTTGGCTCATGACTTTTATCTCTGAGGAAAAAGTCCTGTTTTCTTTGCATCTGGCTGGCAAATCCCCCTTTCTTCTTCCCAGAGCTATCTCTGTTAGGAAGTCCTGCCTATACCATCTACCTAGCTATGGGCTGTTTAGCGTTTTATTAAACCACTCACAGTGACATATCTTTACACAGTGTAATCATTTATCTCACANCAGTTGTGAAACTTTCAGGAGGGATGGCCTTGTGTCACTAGGGCATGGGTATTAAAATTTTATAGCCCTACCCCCACTCCCTGTACACTTTTTGCTTCCACTTTCTCTACATATGCAATGTGACCAGCTGTCCTGCTGTTCCTTCTGCCATGCCTTCCCTACCATGATAGGCCACATCCCTTCAACCTATATGCCAGAATAAAACATTCCTCTTTGAAATTGCTTCTTGTGAGGTATTTGGCCACAGCATCTAGAAAAGTAACTAAGACAGATGGATAAACAAATGGTGACATATGTTAAGTCAAAAGCTGTGAAAGAGCTTTTGGTTGTTATAGTTTCATGGATATGGGCAGAAGACCGTCAAAGACAGGTTAATCCTCACAACAATTNTGGTAACCAAAGTGACACCATGTTCTCTGCTGCAATCCTCTTGGGTGCCATGGAGGGAAGCAACAATGATATTTGAGCTGACTGGGCAGGGACTAGGGACAAACCCACCCATCTTCCCCTCCAGACAGAGGTACGTGCAGAAGTTTTCTAAGAAAGCAAAGTCAAGAATGTATTGACAACTGTAATTAAATGTGTAAGTTTTCTACTGATATATAACAAATGGTAGGTCATGATTGAGACTAGAAAGAAAACTGGCCCCCAAGGCAAGTATGATCCAGAAAATGTTCTCAAAAGAACAACAACAAATGTGCCTTTGGGGCTGCTCCAACAGCAGAAAAGCCACTGAGCAGAGTCAGCAGAGTCCTGTCCNCAGAAGCTGTNCCATGTGCACAGCAGGGAAACTGCACCCTAACTGCCCAAGGCCAGTGCTTCTGGGGTGAGAGCTACACGCCGGAAAATGCATGTGAAGTGGTTTAGCCACACCTAACAAGGACTCCTCCAGAAAAGAGATACTGCCTGCCTCAGTAGCCCATTACCAGACATAGGTGTTCTTCATTACTGCTATGCTTGCAGCATATTTAATAAACCTGTTTGCTTCCTATTGTGCTCTCAAGGATAGATTCTTACATCAACCCAGCAACTACCAGCCCAAACCCCATTTATCTGAAATAACACCTGTTTATCACCTTTAGTTTCTGATGGTTAAAAGTCTGGGCATGAATTCTGTAATCAGGATCTGACAAAGCTGAAATCAAAGTGTCAGCAGGCAGAGCAGAACTCTCATCTGGAGCTTGGAATCCTCTAAGTTCAATCAGGGCTCCAGAAGATTGAGTTCCTACTATAACAGGTGGAGCTCATGTTTTTATTAGCTCAGTGGTTCTTAACCTGTGAGTTGCAATCCCTTTGGGGATCAAACAAGCCTTTCACAGGGGTTGCACATAAGATATCCTGCATATTAGATATTTATATTACAATTCATAACAGTAGCAAAATTACAGTTATGAAGTAGCAATAAAATAATTTTATGGTTTGGAGTCACCACAACATGAGGAACTGTATTAAAGGGTTGCAGCATTAGGAAGATTGAGAACAACTCTATTAGTTTTTGTAGCTGCCCTCAGATTCCAGCCAAGTTCAAAGGCATAGGAGAAGCCACTTCTAGTGTGCTACAATAGAGTCTAAGCTAGCAGGATCAAATGGAGCAAGAATCCTATAATTCTCACCCTCACCAGTGCTGACACACTTGAGGAGTGTGCCTTATAACTTGTGGCAAGGACAATGGGGGCTTTTCTTAGATTGCAACTAAACATGAAGGCATATGAAGTTTGAAGTCATTAATTAATCTTGGCTATTTTCCTCATCAACTAGAATTTGTTAGCCTTAATAAATAGATCAGAGGTTTAAATTTCAAGTATAAATTGTCATTATACCCCCTTTGCTAGTAGGAATCATCCTTGTCAAGTCTCAACTGATCAATAAAGGAACTGGCCAAGCCTAGGTNGGGTATGGTCCTGAGGTAGGGGCTTGAGACTAGCATGTAAGAGGCTATGAGTGTACTTCCCATTGTCTACATATAAGTTAGCAAAACATTAAAATTAAACAAAGAAACTGGCTAATAAGTAGTAGCATTGAACTTTCTGCTAAATTGATCAAGAGAGTCNAGGCCAGAGGTCCTCAACCTTCCTAATGCTTCCACTCTTTAATACAGTTCTTCATATTGTNGTGACCCCAAGCATAAATTATTTTCATTGCTACTTCATAACTGTAGTTTTGCTACTGTTATGAATCATAATGTAAATACCTGATATGCAGGATATCTGATATATGACCCCTGAGGGGATTGCAACCCACAGGTTGAGAACTATTTGTCTAGGCAATCCTGAGGGGCAATGAAACTGACTTAGCAAGCTGAAATTATATTAAGCAATGTTAATAGTCAACAGGAAAAATGATCATTCTGTGACCTTTAAAAGTTTTGTCAGGATATTAAAATTTTTCTTATTGTTGGTTATAAATGAGAAAGAAAAAAATAGTTAAGGAACTAATTTACTTGGAACCTTATAATTCACTAGTAACAGCTTTAATGAGTTATAATTCATATGTTATAAAATTCAAAGTACATCTCAGTAATTCTCAGCACAGTCACAGTATTCTGTACCCATTGCCACAGTCTAGTTTCAGAATACTCTCAGCTTCAACTGCTCCCCAAATCCCATGCCCATTAGCCATTCCCTAATCTCAATGCTTTCCCAACCCTGACAAAGCACTCATCCACTTTCTGTCTATATGGGTTTGTCCAGGTAGGATATTTCCTATNAGCAGACTCCACAATTTGTGGTCTTGTGTGACTAACTTCTTAAATACACCATAATGTTTTCTGGGGTCATCCATAGCACACATGAGTCAGCATTCCATTCTCTTCATGGCTGAATTCCACTGCATGAATATATCACATTTTGCTTATCCATCCATTAGTTGATAGACATTTAGGTCACATTTCCTCAATCCTGTCAATAAATTGGACTTTGGAATGCTGTTTTCTTGACTGCACATTTGGTGTCTCTTGATGGTGGTGATGTCAGTAGTCCCACCATGAGCAGTTTTTCCCAGAGCTCCATTTATATTTGACTTCATTNCCCTTTACATCATTACCAATTCTCTTTTTTGGCTGCAATTTCATTTTCTTTTGTCAAACAATTTCCTCTTTCAGTTATTTATTGTTGCAAAACATCATATGGTTTTGTCACTGAGAGACAAAGAGGCATCATGCCTACACACTTCAGTCTCCATGAACTGACTACCAGATGGAGTGACCATTAGCTGATAGACTTGNAAACAAGTAATATGATTGGCCACTGAATATGGTGTGCACCTGCAATTTAACAGTGATGTGTGCACTGAAGTGCTAGCAGTGAAGTTTGCTCTTGATGCTGTTACTTAGAGCAGTGATTATGGTCACTGAAACTCGAACATGTACCTGGGAATTGGTGCTATTTAACTTAACTGGAATCCATGCTGGCCCAAAATGCAAACTGATGACTGCCTGTATTCTTCCAAAGTGCAAGTACATTTTTTTCCATAAGAAATTAAAATACAAAGAATTGGTAATTGGAAAACACTCGAATAGGCTTAGGCATGTTAATACCTTCATTTTAGATATATGTTAGATTTTAAAATCCAATAAGTAAATCAAACCAGAAAGTACTTAAATCCNTTGTGCTNGTGCCAGTGGCAGGGGAAGATGGAGATTTAACAAACCTCACAATCCCCCAGCTCCCTCACAAGAAAATTTACAGGTTTCTATGGTGCTAGGTGACCAGGGAAAGAACTTGTGGCCTCTTTTGTCCCAGCATCCTCNCTTTGTCCCTCTCTTTGCCCAGGTCAGTTCCTCTCCCTGCCCTTTGCTCTTCTCACTTGAGACTCGCATGATATCCTCAAGAAGCAAAATCTCCACTCTTCCTGTCACCCAGACTCTTTAGGACAAGGCCAAAAGAAGGCATTGGATTCAACTGAGACTGGAGTTACTGATGGTTGTGAGCCACCATTTGTGTGCTTAGAACTGAACTTAGGTCCTCTGCAAGAGCAGCAAGTGCTCTTTACCAGTGAGTCACCNCTCTAGATCCACTTATTAATGTTTTTATATGCATCCCTCAGAGGAGCTCCTTAACTCTAACAATTTGACTATCACCGAAAGCTTGCTACCAAACACCAATTATGGTCTATGTGGCTGACCCTGACCAAATGTTAGAAATACCACAATGAGTAAGACAGTGTCCCTATCCTTGATGAAGCCTAGTAAGCACATGGAGTCATGAAAGCTTCAACCATTCTTCTTCAGACAACAAGGAGACATCTTACTGGAGGAAGAAACTTTGCATGGGGTGTGTGACAGGTGTGTAGAGAGAGACTGGGCCTGGGTGATAATAAAATTGCAAAGGTTTATGTAAAATGTCATCTCTCTTGGGATGTATGAAAATATCATGTTTAAGTTATGAATTCTTCCATATATTTTTCTGCTGCATACATGTGGTGTATATGAGATCATCAAATGGACACCATTGTATACAGTTTGTCTTGAATGTCTTCAGTTAACATTAAGCTTTTGTGATTTTTCCACACATTGATAAAGTCATTCTAATCCATTCATTTAACCTATTGCAAACAGCCCACTACAGGAATATTACCAAGAGACATGCCTTTCATTCTTTTTTTCATTTGACATCATGAAAGAATTTATTTGGAATCAAAATTTAAAGAACATATGACAATTTCTAAATAAATGTTCATCTGGATTTTTAAAAACTAATTCATATCAAATTACTGGACTGATCTTATATTATTTCTTCTGGAGTGGAGATTTTCCATGACTTCAAATTTGGTATCTTCAAATCTGAATAGAGAATATACTCAGGTCTGTTTTGCCATACACTTGTTTAAGCTTAAAATGTACTCTCTTACTGAACCTGGGAGTTTCCCATTTGGCATGAGTAGATGACTAGTGTGCTCAGGGACATGTTCAGTAGATGACTGAAAGTTACCAGGAGGAATTAAAGAGAGGAAGAAACACTTTAGCAGCTGATTGAATGAGATACAGAATCACAAAGTCTAAAGAATGGTTCAAGTTAAGCAATTTCAGCCCTCATTGATTTGCAAAAACAGGTCAAAGTCTCCATTATGTATCTGATTTCCATGGTCTGAACAGCCCAAGAACTAACCAATAGAAAACTGGACTTTCAGTGGAATGTTATCAGAACTGAATTTTTGAACTTTTCAGATTTAAGAAATGGAACAATTTTAATTTCACCTACACATATATACTCTATCAAATGTGATGACCCACAAACTGTTTTGTGTAGGAATAGAGAAGTTTGTTTTTTCTACCCAGGCTCAAGATGCAGCTTCAAAAAATATAAAGAGAGGAGGAGTTGTTATATTCCTCAGTCTATTTAATTAAAAAAGAATTTTTTCTTGTCCCTTGAGTGGATTAATATTAGCCTGTGTTAATGTAACCTATGTTTTGTTAGCAGGAAATATAACTAGTTCTATTGAGAGATTGCTTTTGGATGTTTGCTAAAGTCTAGGAAGTGTAAATAGTTCTGTTAAGAGTTTACTTTTGNATGTAAGTTTGTGAGAATTATAATTGTGTCTATTGTTAATATTCATGCTTGAANTATGATGTTAACCTGTTAATGTTAGTTAACCATCGTATGATGATAAGAGGTTACAGTTTTTGTCAGGGANTTTAAAAGGTCTTGAGTAGACATGGCAAAATGACTGGGTTGGTAATTGCCAGGCCCTAATTTACTTGGTTAAAGATGGGAGTTCATTTGAAATGAAATAATAATAAAGGAGGTATTGCAGCCATAGGGAGTCCTCACTTGAGATGTTCCAGGTAGTACACAGTTATCTGAGAGGTCCAGGGCGACATTTTAAAAATATGTTAAGAAGGGGGAATTTGTGGAAGCCCACAAAGATTCCAACTTTTTGTTTGACTCAAAGTCAGAGAGTCAGAGTTTATGCTGCTCTCCAAGGCTGCATAATAGGGTACAAAGGCATGATTACCAGGTGCCTTATACTTTAAGGCCTAATCACAAGGTGCTTTGCTGTGGGGCATGGTTACCAGGTGTTTTGTCTACACTTGGTTGTATGTTGTGCTTTGATCTTGAAAGGGGGAGGTCTTTTGCCTCTCCCCTTGCTAGTGTATAAAAAAAATCCATTCAAAATAAACTTGAGGCTGCTGGGTAATAACCCAGGGCCCTCCTGAAGCTATCCTATGTCTCTAACTTATTTCTTCCTCAATTTCTATATTTTCCATCTAGCATTTCTCAATTCCTCACTCCCCTCTTCAAGAGACCCTTTGATAGGTCAGGGCTGAACCCCAACACTGGACCCAATAGCAAACAACCCCCCCCACCAGTATTTCATTGAAAAGAAGCAGCCTCCCTCCATCACTCTCTGGCCTGTAGCATGGGTGGTGCAGGACGTGTGGCTGCCCTGGTGTCCTGCATGCTGGGCTTGCCCTTTGGCAAGCTGAAGAGACCTGCCAATGCTGCAGCTCTCACANGGGACAAGGTTGCACCCTATACAAGCATGGGTGGGACAGTGGAGCAGCATGCTCATGTGGGCAGGGCAGCTGAACTATAGTGGCCTTGTGACAATGTAGTGAGGCAGCTGGTCCCTCCTGATTTTGCTCCACTCTTCCCCACCTTCATAGGAGTCTCTTCCTAACTCTAGATCCCCAAGACAGCCTAATGAGGCTACCCACCAGCCCCAGAGGCCTCTCCTTCCCAGCTCCTCTGTGCACATGCTGTCCCTTCCCATGCTGGTGGCCAGGGCTCCTGTAGCCTGCCCCCAGGGACTGCCCGATGTGACACACTTCCATCTAGGCCTGGCTGAGGATCAGCTCCATGGGATGAGGGCAGGGGTAAGGAGGTGGCAGCTGAAGAAGAAGGCAGTGTAGAAGGTAAAAAGCTCCCACTCAGACCAATCCCTGCATTCTGGGCCAGGACCCTGCTTGGTTGCAGGGTTGTGACNGTGAGAGGCCAGCTCCAGAAAGTGGAATAGTTGGGGTCATTAATAGGGCAGCAGGGAGTCACTTTCTGTCTGTGGCTCATGCTAGTTTCAGATGCTCCATGCTGGTACAGGTTTTTATATGTTGATGCAAATTTAGAGTTATTTTTGTTACGGTATATGTATGTTTCTGTTCTTGTTAAAAATATTGTAGCCATACAATATATTCTAGACTACTGAGGGAAACCACAAGAGAGACTTTGGTAAAAGTTTTTGTGTTGTCTGGAAAGTGAGAGAGAGGGCAGGAGACTGGAATAATAAAGAGAAGTGAAGGGAAAGAAGAATTTGTCTAAAGTAAAAATGTCTGGCTGAATCAGAGGAATGGAGACCTGAAGGAATATAGAAAATTGTAGAAGGCCAGAGGGGATGTGAACTACATTTGCTTTGATTCTTCATATTTGCTTGTGTCTGTGTGCTCTCCCCCTCAAAATGTCCTCTCTAGGTCTGCTGCAACATGCAAGTCAGAGATGAAGAAGCCAGCTTCATCTCACTCAGCACACACTAGTTCTCCCTTTCTTTTAATTTATTCAACTCCTGTTTAAGATATATAACTGTGTATATGTGGACATGTATGTGACTTGGATTTAATTATACATGTGTGAATGTAAGCTAGCTTTAACTCTGTATGTATGTAACTTGGATTCAACTATTAAGTGTACATGTGCTTGTAACTATGGTTTAGAAAAACATGTTTCAAACAGCAATCACATGGCTCTCCTCCATGTTGTCTGGTGACCTCATAATGATGTAGGCAGCCATGTGACTGGCAGCCACCTTTTACTAAGGTTAAAGAGTACATTTCTTAGTCCTAATGAGCTCTTTCTTCATTGTATCTCCTTCTAGACTAAGGAAGCAACAAGTGTCAAATATTTTGGACTGGTATGAACTTTTGTATGATGATAAAAATATATGGTTAGATCTGTTACAGCATACTGTATATGTGATTCAACTTTGATTTAAAATGTACTCTACATGATGATAAAAATTTAAGGTTATGAAGATCTATTCAGATTAACAAAAGCTAACTCAGAGATTTACACCTAAGTACTTATATCTTTGCCAAGTGTTCAACTGCAAGCTTCTAGAGAATTTAAATAACTGGCAACATATGTTTGATAAATAAAATATTTGATAAATAAGATATATTTTCTATAATGGAATGTCTGGTCCCCTGAGAGGGCCCTTTTGCCAGATTTGGACATTTGGACAAAGGTTCCCATGGCCTGCCAAGGGCAGTGTTGACCTCTGTGCTCCCTCAGTTCCTGATCATGGACCACACCTCAACTCCTAAGCCCCCTTTCTCCTATTCTCCTTTTTTCCCTGGGATCCTTCCCCTTGTCACTTTTCCTTGCCTTCCTAGGAGACAATCTTAACAGCTTGGTACAAACTTGTTCTGTTTTTACCCACAGAATGTCTATTTTGGTTTCTTTACTGAACCCATTATCTATGATTAAAAAGTTTTATTTTGATATTAGAAAAACTTCAATTCAAAATCATTATTTTTAGGGCTAAACCTGACAGGAAAGGGAGGTAAAGTCCTAGTCTTATGAAAGCTGCTAACTTATTGTAGATTGTTAAGGAACACAAGTTAATAGTCATTCATCTTGTACATGATTAAGTTCTTTAATTGTAGTCATGCTAAGTACTGATATAATTAATTACAGAGTAAGCCTTACTTAGTCCCCTCTATGTTTTCAATATCAAGCTTAAAACAAGTAACTAAATCAAAGTTTGTCTATTCAGATATACCTAATAGACAGACAGTCCTCAAATGCTCAGAGATCTGCAGAATATGGCATTTAAAATGTTTAATTAAAAAGCTTTTGTGGTAGAGAGACATGCCAGCTCCTAACAGCACTCTTATTTCCTCCAAAGAAGATGGGTGGGCACAGAAGAACCTCNACTTGGAACTTGCTTCAATTGTGGCAATACCNGCCACTGAGCAAAAACTGCTGTTCAACTCAACTATTGCCAAGACCTTCTCCAGACTTTGAACAATATGACACTGGGTAATTGACTGCCTCAAGTTGCCTAGACAAGGTAGGCTGGTCTTGGTCCCCCCCACAAGTTCCTACTCCCCAGCTGTCAGATCTTCTGGAGCCTGGCAGGTCTGGCAGCCAAAGACTGATGTTGCCNTGAAACCTCTGCCCTCAAGACCATGGAGGACTCTGGGGTGGCTGTCTAGGTAGCCGGAAAGTAAGGCTCTGTCATTTTCAATTGCTAATTAAGGTAAAATGTATCCTTCTCAGAACTCTGATGTTGTTTGACTAGGCTAGTGGTAGCTTTGTCAGCTTAACAGCAGCAATCAAGCTTCAGCTGCCTTCTTAGTTCTCTGTGTAAAATTCAGGTCACAGGCCTCCCTCTCCTAGAGCTAATACTAAGTCTAGACACAATTTACCTTGCTACCAGACTCAAAAAAGAGATAAACTCACAAAACAGATTTCAATGTAACTTTTACCATTCCTTTATTTAAAGGAACTCTCTTTGCCATGGCTACTCTCAGTGGTCAGCCACCTGTATCTCCTGGTGAATTAGATAGAAAGAAGTTGTTTTGAAGTGTAAACATTATATGAGGATATGAAAACTTAGGAAATGAGGATCTAAGAATGTTTTAGGGTCTATGAAAGTGACTTGAGGTNTGCAAATGCTAGTTATTAAGATATGAAAATTTAAGTAAGTTGTGAAGCTTTGAGTATGGGTCTGAGAAAGTAAAAGTCTGAGAACATCGGAGTCTATGTAAGTTCTGAGGGTCTGAGTTATATAAAGGTCTAAGGATATGAGAGCTCAGAAAATGATTTAAGATGTAAATACAAGTTACAAAGATATAAATAGGTGATTTAAGATATGGAAAATACTTCAGATTTCTTTTCCTCTCTATGATTTCAAAAGTTCAGAGTTTAACATTAATAGAGTTCTGGTGAGTAAGTAGAGCAATAACTATTTACTGTTTGTATCACAGGCTCAAGATTTCTTTTGGTTGTCTTCTAAATATAAATTTAAAGGTGCTTCTTATCAGGCCAAAGACATCTAAACTGGCACCACCCTGGAATGGGCCAGCCAGCATCCAAGGGTAAAACACCTAACATCCCAACCTAAGAGGAAAGTACCTAACATTCCAAACATTTCTGATCATTATAGATAAGATCGCCATATGGCCCTTAGCCCAGCACACACCTATGCCCTTTCACCAAGATACCCCTAGACAAATGTTAGCCAATCAGGGTCCTGAACCCTGGAAATCCCCTCACCCCAACCTCTGCTATGATAAAAAAAAAATATGATAAAAAAAAAAACCCTACACTGACTGGGCTCAGGGCTCTCTGGTCTCGCCACTATATCAGACAGGTGGAGAGCCCAAGCTCGAGATTGAATAAAGGCTCTTTGCTTTTGCATATGGATTCAGTCCCCATGATCTGGGTCAACAGTCACCATAGAACAACGAGGAGCCATAAATACTCCAAATGTGTAAAAAATGTGACCCAAGAAGTATCCTTCTCCCCAAGTCAAGCTTGAAAAATACAGCAGGAGAAATACTCTCATCAAATTGGATTCTTACATATGCACACATAATACCCCAGTATTATTATTCTGTTTTCATTCTCCTCTCTTCTTCCCTCGTGTGTGTATGTGTGTGTGTGTGTGTGTGTGTGTGTGTGTGTGTGTGTGTGTGTGTATTTATTCACCTGTACAAGTGTGGAGGCCAGAGAAGGATGCCAGGGTCCTGCTCTGTCAATTTCTCCTGTTTCATTGGGAAATAGGTCTCTTACTGAACCTGGAACTAAGATAGCATCCAGCAAACTCTAGTGGGTTTCCTGTCTCTCCTTCCTGCCCCAGCACTGGAGTTTCAGTTGTATGTTCACAGTCATNCCCAGCTTTTTATATTGGTTCTGGGGATTCAAACTCCAATCCTCAAATGTGTACAGCATAGGCTCCTACACATGGAGCCACCTCCCCTCCCCAGCCTCTTTCTTTTTGAAGTAGAATCTCCTATATCTCATGCTGGTCTTGAACTCGCTGTGTAGCTGAGAATGGCTCTGGACTCTTGATCTTCCTGCCTTAGCTTGTGAGTGCTGGGATTACAGGTGTGTTCCACCATGCTCAGTTTATGCAGTGCTGGATATCAAACCCAGGGTTTCCTTCATGTTAAGCAAGCACTGTACCAACTAAGCCACACTCACAGCTGGATCTGTGCTTTCTTGCAGCAAAGCTCTTTGCCAGCACTCAATCTATACTCTGCACAAAGTTACCCTACCTCGTAGCTNGCCAACTCACTCCCAGCTCTTNCCTTGCTCCTCATCACGGTACTGATGGTGCTGATAAGGACTCCTGCTTGTCTTTACATGCTTCAGCCTTCGTATGNGACTCTGTGGAAAGGTCTCTGCCAATTGTGACAAAAAAAATCCACANCAGCATCTATATAGCAGAGGGACAGTGATCTTTATTTTCTTGAGACATTCCTGCATTTATCCTTCCATGGGTCCTCAAGAAAAATGAAGCAAACCATCCTGGCATATGCTTTGGCCATTTAAACCATCTGCTGTAAAAAGAAAGAGAAGAAATTGAAACAGACAGGTTTTTTTTTTTTATGTTTTAGTTAAGCAAATGCCATTATTTAGGTGGCAGTGGCAGGCAAAAGCAGTCTTCTTGGCAAAGCCTAGGAGATTTTTTGCTTAAAATGTTTAGAAGCAAGAAATTTCTACTCCTTCTTGTCCAAATTATGGGTCTAATTAGTCAAACCAAAAGCACAGTGCTGTAAAGAAGTGATTCTGAAGAAAGGGATCCACATTTTCTCGTTGATCAGCCACGAGAGGATTGTTGTTCCTATTTCCCTCCACTCCCTAGGACAACACTAACAGGCTTCCCAGATACGGAGGTCAATACAGAGGGGAGAGAGGAAGTGAGCCTCCCTTGATGGCAGCTACCTCAAGGGGTAGAANGCTGGATAAGTACATGGANGCCTGAGAGTACATGAAACTCTTACCTGGGGAAAACACAGCAGGTGACAACCAGTGGAGCTGGCTCAATCTGACAAAGTCAATTTAATGAAAGGAATGGGGCTTGCTTGCTACACCCCCAAGATGCATGCAGGAGCAAGCTCAGAGTTTCAAACTGCACCCAAAAAGCAAGAGAGTAGGAAGGAGAAGGGCAACTAGGAATGAAAAGAGTGAAGACAGAGTTTTATAGGAGGAAGTGTTAGCCTTTTAAAAAGACACACACATGCACACACATCTGCAGTCAAAGCACTGAACCAAACTCACACAGCTGAATCCAGATTCATCAGCTTTCTTCTTGCTGTCNGTAGCATCCTGGAGGAACAAGTGTAGCANATAAAAAAAAGGAGACAGTGAGTGAGCCCCTGGCACACAGGCTCTCACATGAGCAGGCCGGCAGGATGGATCACAGGTCCTNACCTCATTATTCTCCCCTCTCAGACTCCAGTGAGTTCGGTTAGCCTCCAAGGACNGGAAAGCTTTAAGAACAGCAGTGCCAGGCATCAGACTGACGTGAGATAAGATCTTATAAACCAAAATGTCAGTTAGCATTACACAAGCCTTGGGGCTTAACAATGAAATGCCACTGGAAGGCTTCACCCTGATTGAGAGACTGCTCTTGTTATGGTGCCAGCTCTGTTAACAAGGTATGTGATAGCATGTCTAATGTCTGCCAGGTCTGGGTGAGGACTGAGGAGACTTGGGGGGGGGTGCTCCTGGAAGCAACCACCCTTCTGCATCCTAAATAAGTCTATGGATGCTGCAAAGTTACCCAGAATCAGGCTCTTCTCAAGTATATCCCTAGGAGGAAGGGGATAGAGGACAACCAGGTTTGTTACTAGCTTTCAACTTTCTAATTTCAGTTGGATCCAGGCATGCACCCTAACAAAGAGAAAAGGAAAGTTCCAGAAACTCTTCACCACTTCAGAAAAACATGGCTGGAATGTTCCAAAAAACCCAAACCATCAGTCATCTGGACATTAAAGATGACTTGACTCCACTTTGTCCAGCTTGACTCCAGCTTGTTTCTTTATTTGTTTGTTTTCTTCATTCTCATTTTATGGTGAACTATAGGATTCAAACCCATGTCCCAGGAATTACTGGAAACAGCCATTCATGTGCTCTGATTTGAGCTTTCAAAATGGAGAGGCCAAGATGGGTGGGAGGTGATCTCTTCAGTCCTGTGTGGTGTTGCACGTGCCTTTGGAGATTTCCAAGGACTGAGTTAAATATGTCTAGAAACAGAAGTGCATGTTTAGAGGTACTTCATACACCAAGACAGAAAATGTTATGGAACAAAGAGGGAACCTTCTTGGGAAAAGAAAAAGGGATGTGTAATCCAAGCCCACTGCGATGTGTTTCAGCNGGTGGAAATTTCCTCTGAAGGGAGTTGAAAAGTTAGATGATAACTTTGCCACCAGAAAGAATCATGGCTTTCCAAAAGTCAATAGTGACCTCCTCCCAATACAGTGAGGGACAAAGACCACACCATCCAAACACACAGGCGCAACCTGGACCTAGCTTCAAAATGCAATGGGAACAAGGAGACTGTTTCCTTATGTCCTCTTTTGTTTTGGTGTTTCTATAACTCACCGAAGTTAGGACTTGAGGACTAGGACTCAAAGTCCAAAACAGAAAAATGGCTGATGATTCTGCAAAATTCACCTCCTGAAGTACAATCGTTTCTCATGACTGCCTTAATAAATTACCACAGACTTAGTGCTTTAACCAATGGATGTTTATCCTTTCCCAGTTCTAGAGGCCAGGCATCCTAAATCAAAGTAAGGCAGAGCTGCACTCCNCCGTTGTATTGCAGGGGAGGTGTGTGACAGGCTTTTCCTGGAAAATTGGCTACTCACAACAGATAGGGAACTGTGGGCAGACCAAAGAACTGATACCAAANTTTAACTGAATGAACCAATAGGTTTTGTTGGGTTACTTATAGGAGCTGATATGACACAAGGATGAGTCACCAAATCTGGACACCTAGAGAGCACTGCCCAACCTGCAGGCAGCACAACAGCTTGGAGTGTGTNTTTTCCAGGCGTCTCAGCTGGTCTTTATTTCTTTGAGGCAGTTGGTTGGTCTCTGATTCCACCAGGCTAGGGNTGCCTGAAAGTTTCCTTGCAGCTTGGCTGGTCTGAGAGCAGCTCTCAGCAGGCCTTATGGTTCATATACTCTTGGTGTGTGTGTAGGGGGGTGGAGGAGGTGAATCTGGTCAGTTTCAGGGACTTCCAGAAGCTATTTTGAGTTTTTTGTTTCCTTTCCAAAGGAACTCCCATATAGTATTTCACCTCCCTCTTAGAATACTCTGTTGTTTCACCTGTCTGTAAACATCCTGTTTTAAGAAGTTTCCCTCCAAGATGGAAGGTTTAATATCCCAGAAAACTGCAACAGGAGGACCCTTCTTCACTTTTTCTGGCTTCAGTGGCTACAGGGGGTCAGTCACTTGTGGCTACATAATTCTAGTCTCTTTTCATTGTCTAGGGGCTTTCTCCATCTTCTGACTTCTGTCTCTTACTTAGAATTTTATTTCAAGATTTGTACATTTGTATAGACTTTTTTTTCCCAAATAAGGTCATAATCACAGATTCTGACTGTCAAGACTTGGACANAGCTTTTGGGAAATCACAGGGCCTGCTCACTACAGTATGTATACTTTAGACTTCTGGGTCTCTGCAAAATTTCAATGATTTCAAAATAGACAATATATACTCCATCCTTCATTGCTGATGGAAAAGAAATTCTCATTTTTTCCTGCATTTACTGTTAGAAAACAGCTGGTATGCACCTCCAAGGCTAATGCTGAAAATCTGGTGCAAGAGCATCCCAAGCCACTTGCCTATGTGGAGTAAAGGTAAGCAGCTAATTTGCGACATGGAAGAGAACAGGCCTGGCTTTCATACTACCAGCTTGGGCACAGTGACTGCATTTTTGGAAGCAAGCAACTGTGGCTGAGAAAACACCTGCACATGACATGATAGAAAGTTGGGGAAAATCGTCTGATTAAAAAAATAAAATAAAAGCCTTATTGTTAATAGCTGAGATATCTTGAACAAATTATTTGTATTTTAATGTTACTTTTTTACCATAAGGTGGTATAATTTGTCTCATGGGTTATGAAGTTCAAAAATATATATATTTTAAACTTTTTAAAACAATNTTTGGTATATGTAATGACTACCCAAATGCTCACTAAAATTTTTAAAGTGTATAATAAAATACTTGACATGATTTTGAAACACTCAGCCTAACTGGGTTGTCTTCATCAAACTCTTCCCCTCACNGCTCACAGAACTATTCAGAAGTGGAGGCTGAAAGATTGTAAGAACCAAAGGTGATGGATGACTGTAGCTGGATAAATCTTGCCCACCCACTGGTACCCAAATAACCAGTCAGAGGCTTAATATTAATTACAAACTGTTTGGTCTATGGCTCAGGCTTATTGCTAGCTAGNTCTTACATCTTAAATTAATCCATTTCTATTAAATTATATTTTGCCATGTGGCTATGGCATTACTGGTCTGCTGGCATCTTGCTCCTTGGGTGGATGGATGGCATCTCCTCTGACTCTGCATTTCTTCATCCTATATCTCTCTTGGATTTCCTGCCTGGCTGTCTCCTGTCTTGCAAAGGTCAAAGCAGCTTCTCTATTAACCAATGGTAACAACACATATTCACAGCATACAGAAAGACCATCCCACAGCAGATGACACCAAAGAAACAGTTTCTTCCAGACACAACAGGACTGATGCACATTGAACTCACAGAGACTGTGGAAGCATGCACAGGGCCTACATAGGTCCAAAACACATGGGATCCCAGTGGGACACAAGTCCTCATCCTTAACCCAGAAACCATCTCCAATTGATAATCATTTGCAAAGGAAAAATTACTTTTCTTCAATGGAGTCTCATTGGGTATACAAACCACACTTAACAACAGACCTGGTACTGAGCAGTAGATGGCAAACACAAAATGAACTCAATGATGTTTTGTTTTTTCTTTGTTTGTTTGTCTCATAATGTTTCCTTCAGGGCATTTTTTAACCTTACTGGTCTTTTGCTTGAAAATTAGAATTTCCAAGTTTGTGTCTTTATGGTGTGTGTGTCTACATATGTTTTTCTTCTCTTTACATTCTTTTTTATTGGTCAATTTGTATTCTAAAACGAGAGAAAGAAGGATTGGAGTTGGATGGGTGGGGAAGATCTAGGAGGACATAAAGGAGGGGAAACTATGAGGAAAAACTATTATAAGAAAAATTATTTTCAATAAAAAAAGAGAAAAAGTTTAAAGGCAGCAAGATTTAAAGGGACATTGCCCACTCAGTCATGTGGCTTTGGCAGGCCTTTCTCTTCTCCCCCATTCCCTCTGCCTTCCTATAAAACCATCAGATTATATTCCTAAAGCTAGCCACCAAGATCTATTCCCTTATTTGGCCCCTTCTTCCTCCTGGGGCTGACTATCAAAGCCCAGCAATTAAAAGCCCCCTTTGGTTCACCTAATTAACATGCCCAATTAAAATTAAACACAAAATCCTAACACAGGGTTGCTCCCTTAACCTTTATAAACCATCATTTGCCTATGTGCCATGTCTGTTTCCTCTCTATCCAGAGGNAGTCCTTTGTCCCCCTGGGACAAATACCCTTGCCCCCTTTCCCTTGTCTCCTTCCCCTTTTCCCTCATCCCCTATCTCCTTTACCACTACATCCTAGCCCATTCTAACACAGACCTCCCTGTTGTGGGATGATCCTTCTGTATGCTGTGAATATGTATTGATGCTGGGGNATGATCCTTCTGTATGCTGTGAATATGTATTACTCTCATTGTTTAATAATAAAGCTGTATGGCCTATGGCAAGGCAGGATAAGGTTAAGCAGAACAATCAAACTGAGGACTNGGATGAAGAGGGGTGGAGTCAAGGGAAACATGAGTGGGCCACCCAAGAAGCANGATGCCANAGGACTAGTAAATCCACAGCCATGTGGCAATAAATAGATTAATAGAAATGGNTTAATTTAAATGTAAGAGCTAGTTAGTAATAAGCCTGAGCTATNGGCCAAGCATTTATAATTACTATAAGCCTCTGNGTGGTAATTTGGGAAGNGGCTGCTGGATAATTTGGAACAGGTGGTCAGNACAGANGCTTCTGCCTCTGTTTACATATGGTGCTCCAACATGGCACACATACATCCACATAAAACCCGAGAAAGCTTTAAAAAGGGTTCTAAATACACAAAAACAGAGCAAAGAACAACTTCATAGTTCAGGTCTCTCATGCGGGCCATGGTACAGAGATGTGTCCCCTGGCTGCAGCATGCAGGCTTGAGTTGCAGCATGGCAAATTTCTGCAGACTCACATGGATCACAGTACAAGTATGCACTGTGTGGCAGGTTTAGGGTTTTTTTCTCAGAGAAAAAAGGTTAAAGATACACAGTAAGAACAGATTCAGACAAAAAGGTCTCTAAATGGGTCACAGTATGTTTGAAAAATGTGTATAGGCTTGGGAGAGAGAAGAGAAAGGATAGAAACAGTCATAAATTTAAAAAATGATTTAAAAATAATAGTAAAGACCTCAAAAGGGGACTAGAGTAATAAAAAAATGNTAAGTCACATAAAGATGGAAAATACACAGAATCTGGATTCTATATTTTATTATATTTTCTTTAGATTTTTTGACTGTTAATGGGCAAATGATAACTGCCAAGAGATACTTGATTGTAAAAGCTACTAAAATAAATCAACCTATATATTTTAAAATTATCTTGACTTCAAACTTTAAGTCAAAAGATATGTCAATTTTGGGGAGAGGTTATGTTTTTGTTTCTGCAGAAAATTAGAGGCTATGGATTCATTCCAGGCTAAGGAAAATCAGGTTTGATTGAAGAAGACCCCCTGAAAAGTCTGGCTACAAACATAAATAATTAACCTAAAAGAACTACAAGACACGTGATGTATATTTTACCTGCTGAAAGATAAAAAAAGTCATCTTTGGCTGACTTGTGTATAATGCACAATCTATACTTGTACTAATACAGATATATATGTTATCTTTAAAAGTTTATATATTTTAAGAGCAAAGGGACAAAACACTGAAGTGTAAATCTAATTAATCTTATCAATAAAAACCAGGAGTCAGATATTTGGNTAAAACTTGAAAGATCAGAGAAGCAGAGGAGCTCCTACCTCTCCAGATCTTCTGACCAAAAAAGGNCGAGATCCTGTCTCCTCCCCACCTTGTCAATTCCTGTCTTCTCTCTATACAGACCTCCAGACCTCTATGGTTAACTAGTGGTTAGCTCTGCACTCTGATCTCCAGGAAAGGTTTATTTGTCAGAACACAAACAAAATATCACACAACATTTCCCCANTTTTGTCTAAATAAAAAGTGAAGGTTTTAACTAACATAGAAAAACTATATACAATAAGCACAATAACTATATACAAATATATACAGGCAAAATTACAGTAATAATGTCTAGTCCGCTAGCATTGTCAAATTCAGAGAAAATACTCTATTATCTATCCTATCTTGATGAGTTCAAAGTGTTGTACCTAACTTTCTATCCTAACTTGCATTACCAACCCAAAACTACCTCTTTATGTCTCTCAATCTTATATACTTTACACTTCTTTTGTGAGTTTCTTTTCTGAATTTGTTAACAAGGAAAACTAAGACTATCTAGTCTTCAACTCCATCAGAGACTTGAGAAGGAAATAATATTACCTGAGTGAACAGGAAGTGCAGAGCAAACAACTTCCAAAATTAAGAAATGACAGAAATAGTTGGCTGCCTAGGTAGTTACCCAAGATTCCTCCGTAACACTGGGGCATCCATCTTTGGCCTGCAGGCATAAAAAATCTGACAGACTTTTCTGTGAAGTAGGATTTTGAAGGACTGTTCTGCTTTGTCTTGGTAAAGTTCAGAAGTTACTTTCTTTTCTGTCCTGCTTGTCCAAATTAGACAGTATACTGTCAGCAATTAAGGCAAGGGTACTTTCTTGCCTAGTGGCTAACTTTTGCCAAAAAGAAAGTAAACTCCATATGGACTTTCTTCAATGTCCATCATGTTTTCTGAAGTAGATTGGTGCTGCCAGGAGGAGACATGTTTCATTGTCATAAAACCCCCTTATGTTATTAAAACATTTTAAATGCCATATTCTGTAGATCTCTGAAGTGTTTGAAGACCACTTGCCTGTCTAAAATATATCTCTGTTTGACCTTGACAACATACCTAACATGACTACAACTTTTATTGTAATCTGCAGTTCTTTATTCTAAATAGTTTGTAATAATAACT
>LZPO01027469.1:35501-49238 GCA_001675575.1 Neotoma lepida | reverse complement strand
CCACTAGTGCTCATACTTTGCCACCAGAGAAACTGATTTCATATGCTTTTAGACAAATAATTTTCTCCCTCCAATTTTTGGGCTGTATATTATCCAGAGACTCCTCATGTATGAAGTACTTTGGCNAAACTCCCAGCCACTAAGAAAGGAAAAATGTTATTCAAAGTCAAATTCATTGAGTAAAAAGATTCATCACTTTATGAATCTCANAATTGAAGATACTATCTCCCAGACTTTTGGCAAAAGAAAGAAGATTAACAGATTCAACTAAAATTATTCAATTCTCATGCATTAGCAGTAGCAAACACTCAATTCCGCCTCCGCTTTGTCTCTGTGTGTGCATGCAGTGGCCAAAAGTCAATTTCAGTATTGTTCCTCACAAGCCATCCACCTTTTTGTGACATCCTCTCTCACAGGACCTAGGACTCCCAATTCACCTGGGCTGGCTGACCAGCAAACTCCACAGTTTTTCCTGTTTCCTCTTCCTTAGATCTGGGATTACAGCTATGCATGCCACCATGCCTGGCTCTTTTTTTCTTTTAAGGTGGGTATTAGGGATCAAACTGTAAGCAATTCACCTAGTGATTCAAATTTTTCTTTTTAAACACAAAAACTGTAGTCCATATAGAACAGGGTTTGTTTGGTGACCAAATCAGACATATGAAAGAACTCCTGCCAGGCTTAAAGTAAAGCAGAGGCTCCACACAATGACTCTAGTACAGCAATGCCCAAGCTAATCTGTGAATACCAACAATTGATCTGTTTTTCAATATCTAACAGTTACACTCAGCTACTTAACTTTAACACTAGACTTGACCTGTTTTACATTCTTCATCAGAGAGGGGAAAACACTGGCATATCTAACACCAGGCTAGCCTGGGGAAGGGAGGCCATTATTTTCTCTAAGCAGACAGAAAGGCCTGGTGATCGTTACCTGGAAGTTGCCCATAGGTGGAGGGTGGCAGTAAGCCTTAGTATGAGAGAAGGTGGCTGATNGGTAGGGATAAACAGGCCACTCATTAAGTTTTCATTACTATGCCTTAGAGATCCATGAAACAAAAANGCCTCGATCTGCAAGCCCCTTGACCAAGGACAGATAGTTCTTGAAATGCTGGAGGNTGTTGTTTATGANAGATAACAAGCCACATGTTTTCACTCCCCTAAACAAGTTTATTTGACCCATCTGTACCCAAATGAGCTTGGTCATATGTGGGTGGGAGGTACATAGGCAGAAAATANATCAGGATATATGCTTGTCCCTGACTGGACCTGATGGGAAAGGCAATGAATTATGGGTTTTCCTTCTTAAGCCCTTGCCATATATGATTCTGGGCCATTTCCCAGAAACCTGGGTATGGACCTGGTCAGAACCCATCCACCTGGCCAGTATTTAATTAAAGCTTGCTTCAAATTTGGCTTTAAACTGTAGTAGTAGTCTTATTCTGGATCGGTGGGATTAACAGTAGGATTAAAGAGACAAAAGGAAGTAAATATGACATCTGGAAGATCTCTTTCTCACTCTCCCCNAAACTCTAGGCCACAGATAAATAGGCCTCCAGACCTTAAGGTGTTGGCTTTAATTTGGCTTCAGCCTGTTGTAAGGCAAGGTCCCTCAGAGCCTTGGGCTCTNTGCAGACTTTCTCTTGGCAATGTTATAGTGTTTAAGTAGGAACCTGGAACTGGAGTCTATGAAGGTGTGCTCTGGAAAGACATGGTCAGAGGTTCTTATCTATATTATTTCCTAGGTTGACCTTATTGTAAAGTGGATTTAAGAGAGAAAATAAAGAATTGGCTAATGCAATAACAAGGATTACAGCTTTAGAAGTACAGCCTGCTTCAAGGTAGACTCCTGACCAAAGAAAGAAAACAAAACCAGATCCTTAACTGATGACAGTGAATACTCTATAGTAAAAGTTTTAAAACATTCACTATTTTCATTATAAAAATAAGATAATGGGATACTATGCTGGAAATTTTATCTACTAAAACTTCTGATTGTGTATTTTTATTTCGACCTGAAATAAATATAGATCTTACCTACTATTAGTGAAATTATTAACAATTATATTTACTCTAAAATGAAAATAATGGTGCCAAGACTACTATTACCATCATTAAGATGCACTGGGAATAAAATTTTTGATAGCCATTTTAATGTAATACTTTTGGAAAACTCATGCCAAAATACAAGATCATTTATACTAAATTTGACTAAAATTAAGTGAACCATGTTAAAGTTTTGTTACACAGCATCTGGTGACTGGTTGACTGATCTTAGTTTAAAGTCTTCCAAACAATGTAACTAAAGTTTCTGATGGCACAGAGATACTTGGAAAATACACTGCCAGGAAATCANAAACATTAAAAAAGAAAAAACATAACCAGCAAACCCTTCCAAGAGATGGAGCTGATGTGCTTTCCCATTACCTCTGCTAAGTACGACTAAAAACTCTGGACATAATATATAAGTGAGCACAATTTGACCCTAAGTGTGAGGAAAAGGGCAGAATGGTGTGGTTTCTTGGGAGCCATTGAATACCACAGCTGAGTTCCTCGATTTCTTTTGTCTCAAATGCACCCAACCTAACTTNTAAGAAAGAAACAGGTAGCAGAGATGCAACAGGCACAGGCAAAAACTCCCCCAAGATAAAAAATATCAGCTCTGCAAGACCTCTCCCTAGTCAAGGGGCACATAAGATAAGAGGCAGTCTGGAAAGACAAAGTTTACACACTTAATTGTGGGGGCCCCCAAACAGCTTAACCACACAGCTGCCATGACAGACTTACTGGTAGGCAACACTCTGATCCAGGAAAAGCCATAAGCTGACACCGCCCAGGGATCCACCAAGGAATGGGCCAGGGATGGGGAAGTACCTGACATCCCAAACATTTCAACCATTAGATAAGGTTAGATAAGATGGCCAGATGTTCCTGAGCCTAGCACATACCTATTTTTCCTTTTTGCTGAGATACTCCCAGACAAATGTCAGCCAATCAGGGTCCTGAACCCTGGAAATCCCTTCACCCCAACCTCTACTATGATAAAATCCCTACCCTACTGGGCTCAGGGCTCTCTGCTCTCACTGCTTGTGGGGGACTCACTCCCATCTTTTCCCCAGGGTACTCTTGAGGAGTGAGGGATAAGAGATTTAGATAGAAATACAGAGGGGAGAGACAGACAGAAATACAGGATAGCCTCAGCAGAGCCTAGACCTTATCCACNAGCTCCTTTTGTCTCTTCTAAAAGGCTTTTTAAAGTAATGCCAAAGGGTGGAGCAAAAGGCCTCCCCCTAGGACAGCCAAGTGCAGACCCTTCCAAACACTTGGTAACTACACACATGTTCAATCCATCCCTTATGCAGCCCTGCTGAGTAAAGCAAGCTCAGATCTTACTAGGAAACCTCTGTGGGCTCCCACAGGTCACTCCTCTAAATTTTTNAAAAGAGTCCCTCAGGCCCTTCAGATAGACTGGGTCTGTCTTAGGTCATCCTCCTTGATTATTCTTCCATTACCCATCATGGAGATTTTCCATTAAGCATACTCTGGCTTAGGTTGGAAGCTATCAAGAAGAAAGTTGCCCATCTCTGACCACTAGCCTCTGGCAAGGGGGGGTACAGAGCTTAACTCAACTCTGAATCAGGAGCTTTGCAAGTAGTTTGAACAACCCAGTGATCGCTAGGCTGCCACACCCCACAGTAAAGGAGTAGAGGATGATAAAGATGGAATGTTCTGTTTTAAGTGGTCTTAAGATGTCTATAACAGCCTTAGCTCTGCCAAGCCCTTTTTTAAATGAATAAACTCTCAATGCAAACCATATCAAATAAACTGCATCACACTTAAAGATTCCCTTAGCTTCACCAAACTCTGGTTCATTAATATCAACATAATTCTAGTATGAATATTACTATACATATTTACAACTAGCATGACTATTTATTACACGAATTTACACTTTTTACAAACTTATATTCTATAGGACTATTTTATAACTGAACTGTTATCACTACACATATTTACACTTAGATTAAACATTTACTTACATTCAACATTTACACTTTCCACAAACTCACATTCAACATATTTATACTTCTTACAAACTTATATTCAAAAGGAAACTCTATAGCANTATTTTATAACATATTCATAAGGAAACTCTATTTTACAAACTTTAGCACATATCTAGAAGAGATTTCTTAGAAGAACTATTTACCAAACTTATATTCAAGTGGAAACTCTATATAAGTATTTTACAGACATCTAGAAAGAATCGCTTAACAGAACTTACACTAGAAAGAATCTCTTAACAGAACTAACTTATTTTCTTTCAACAAGATAGAGAGTACACATATCATAAATTACCATAGTACAAATTATAAGTGAACTCAACACTGCTTTATTTCTAAGTTCAGAGTTCATGGTCAGCTTTGATATGAGATGCCTGTGGGTAGCCAGCAAGCTTCATTTGGTGACTAAGGATACAATTTTTTCCCCGTCTNAATTTTTCAAAGCTGCTTTTTAAGAGTACCATGAGTTCTTTTAATGTTTCCCTCTTATATCTTAAGCACAACTCAATCCCAAAAGTTTTTTTCACACTCAAAGCAATTTCCCAATGTAAGGGCCACTTTTCCTTGTTTTCTAAAAGATTTTAATGTGGTTTCTTGACAAATGGTATTAGCACTTTAATTATCTCCTTAGAGGCAAGCTGTTCACCTGTTCTTAGTTCTGAGGAGGTAAGACTAAGCTTTCTGCATTTGGAGATGAGAAAGATAGAGAAAAAAATCACCATTACATTTCCCATTCTGCATTTTTCTATATCTTCCCATGGTTACTAATGACATTACAGACTATGTTTCCTAAGATGCCTTTCGGGTCTGCCACACTCTCGTTTCTATTTACACAGTTTGTTTTCATACTGAAAAATCAAGATCAAACAAGCTTTTTTTGGTCATGGAAGGTTTCTATTCTTCTTAAGCTTGCTTTATGCCTGGGTTACCATTTGCAGGTGCACCTCTCTAATCAGAATTTTCACCTGACACTGTTCTCAAAGCAGGTCACATCTATCTGCGTGCACTCAGACAGACAGATGTTCTGGTGCCCAAAGCAAAAACCCCTCAGGCTTGCTCCTCTGCCTTACCAGGTCAGAGAAAGAAAATGAAAGTACTTAAAATAAAAGANTTTTCAGAGAGACTCTTTTGGGAACTCAAGCCCTGTCTCTCTCATTGCAGGGANGATTTCAAAGCCTCCACTGCTTCCTCCATGCCAGCAGACCCTCCCCGGGTCTTGTACCTCTGTTGTGCCTCCACCATTCAGGGAGGAAGCTGTCCTGCTTNGCTCTCTGCCTGCACTCTCTTCGGTGTAGGCTCTGGCCGCAGGGGATTCTGGCTGCTGATTTTCTAATACTATCTCGAAGGGGAGACAGTACTAGCAAAGAGGATTTGCCCTGTTCCAAGAGGTTTTTTTGATTTTTCTTAGGTGGTTTTACCATACTGATAGATGTTACTTCCAGGTGAGTTAAAATTTTTGNCCTTACAGAAAGAGAAAAAAATCTGAGAANAAAAAGGTCTGAAACANTCACTGCTGCATCAGACAGACAGAGACCAAGCATGAGCTTGAGTAAAGGCTCTTTGCTTTTACATACATGATTCATTTTCCATGGTGGTCTTTTGGGGGTCCCCATGATCTGGNCATAACATTAACCATTCTGCTTTATCAGACACTACACAAAACATATCCCTATCTGTTCCAGCAAAGGGAAAGCTGAGTATCTAGACTTTTAGTCTCATCAGTTTGGAATGGGCACTCAATGCCATCCATCCTCCTTGTGACTCCCACCCCATAGTGTCAGAGTCTGCTGAAAGGGAAGGTGGGGCAGCTCAGCCACAGAGGATTCTAAGAAGGGCCAGGAATGTGATATTCTCAGCAAGGATAAGAAAGCCATAAAGAATTGATTGAAATTTTAGACCCAAAAGATAAAATAACCAACACAGAAATTCAACAGATGGGCTTAATAGTGGAACAGAGGGGGAGGCAAAACAAAACAAAATAAAACAAACAAACAAAAACCTCAAAAGATAAGGATAAAAGACATAGAAAGTATAAAGCCCACCTCCCAACACACACACAACAAAGCACATTCCCAAAACACCTGGGGACTATGATAAGAGATCTAACATTTATGTCTTTGGAGTTATAGAAGGAAAAAGAGAGAGAAACAAAATACTCATAGGAAAAGTAGCTGGGAAGTTCTGCTGCTTGCCAAAGACATTTATCTAATAGACCGCAGAAGTGAGCCAATTTTATGCAGTATAAACTCAAGTGACTTACACAGACTCACAATAAACGTTTGAAAACAAACTGAACTTCAAAGCANCTGAAAGAAATAATACCTNGTTAGTATGGAAGAAACTATTTGAATAAAAGTGCACCTCATCAGAAAACCTGGAAGCCAGAAAGGCACNCTCTTATCAAATGCTGTTGGGAAAAAAGAAAACACACCTGACATTCAATGAAAATACGCCTTTTCTTTGATGGAAAAAAATCCAGATATACTCAGGTGACAAAAACAATAACAACAACAAAACAAAACAAAGAATTTAATGCCTCAGACCTACACTAAAAGAATGTCTAAAGGAGGTTCTTCAGATATAATGAAAATGAAATAAAAAGTAATGAGCTGAAATTATGAAGGATGAACTTTGTAGACAAAAGTATGAATAAATATGTTTGGCTTTCTCTCCTAGTTTGCTTCTCCTTTACTGTGACCATTACAGTTGAGTTTAANGTCAATTGGCCACAGGTCAGAATCATCTGAGTAAGGAGCCTTGCTGAAGAACAGTCTTGACTGCCTTAACTCATGGACATATGTATTCACCCTAGTGGTGCAATTCTTCTAGAGNATGCTGACTAGTAACTGAACAAAACCAAGCCAGGGAGGGAAGGGTTTATTTCAGCTTAAAGCTTACAATCCACCATCAAGGGGCAGGTACTAGATCACAGACCATAGAGAAATGCTGCTTGCTGACTTGCTCAGCTACATTTCTTTTGAAACCCAGGCCTCCATACCTACGGATGGCACTACCCACAGTTGGCTGTCCTCCCTATACAAAATAGCAATTAAACTGCCCCAATAACATGCCCTCAGGCCAATTCAATGGATGCAATTCCTCAACTGAGTATCCTTCTTACCAGNTGTGTTGAGTTGATGGNAGAAGCTAAATATGTGTCTCTCCCTCTTGAGTTTTCTAAGTTATATCTGACAGTTGAAACAAAGGATAGCTCTGGTGTGGTTTCAAATGCAAGGAGAAGAGATTAAGTTTAAGATAGTTACATTATACATCAGCAGTGGTAGTAAGATGTAGAAGGATGTAAACTGATAAAATGCCACTGCCAGACTTAAGTAGCTGTGCATATATAATACACTTTGAGCAACCAACCACTTAAAAAGCCAAAGAGACACAGTAAAAAACACTGCAGACAAGTAAAAATGGAATGGTAGAAAATGTTCAAACAAAACACAGGAGAGAGAGGACAGAACAGCAGCAAAAAATAACACAACAAATTAAAGCCATAGCTATTGCTAATCACATTAAAGATAACCTAAATACGTGGTTGAGAGAGGTGATAAAAACATTATCATGAGATACTGCAATTACAATGATAAAGCAGGAGAAAAGTAGCAAGATGGAGAAGATGCAGGCCATGTCCCTTGCACAGATATAATGAGCTATCTTAAAATGGGATCTAATTCTAACCACAGAATTCATTTGCTGCATATACATACAGCCTGGAGGTGACTTTTACATAGTATTTTCAATGTGCCTGTTTTGACTGCAACCTGTCCTATTCTGCCAGAGATGGAATTTTCCATGATGTTAGTGCTTAAAAAGTTTAGTTTTTGGAACATTGTGGATGTGGGAACTAGGAGTGCTCAAGCTGTATATCATATAAANATTAACAAAAGAAAAGAGTGGCTATGTTAATACCAGGGAACAAAGATACCATTTTCTCAATATTTGCTGGGAGAACACAATGCAGTCAACAAGGATACAGAAGTCAACAACACCATCAACCAACAGCATCTTATAGCTAGCTATAGAACTCTAGCCTCAAGAGCAGCAGAATGTGGTTGTCTTTAATGCTCATATTTGCTAGATACACCATATCTTGTCACAACAATAACCTTAACAAGTTTGTAAAAACTGAAATCATATTGATCATTTCTCTAACCACAATACCGTGGAGGAAAAATTAGTAGAATCATTGTATCTAAGGTAAACATCAGAATGAAATAGCTGTTTTCACTGTACCTAGGGTAAACTTCAAGATGAATAGTTGTTTTCTAGAAGTACTTTGATTGTGAAGAAATCACTGTAGAAAACAATGATTGTTTTCTATTATTTATAGAGTTGTTTTTCTGAAGGAGCTTTANAATATTTGCATGGCTTTGGTCACAAAAAGGTCTAGCACACCTGGAGTGTCTTTTATTATTGCAAACCCTACACAATGAGAACTAAGGTTGGAGGAGTGTGATGTTTTCCTTTGGAACACATATAGACTAGATCAGGGGCTTTGTTATGAGGAACTTGTTTTACCCAAAAAACAACTTGTGTTGCATGGCTGTTCAGGGTTCAGTTCATAGAGACTGTTCCTCTCTGCTGCCACAGAGCCTGAACTACATCTGGAGAGACCCTCTTTTTTTGATCATCCCACAAAACACAGACCACCAGAACATAATCAAACTAAGTATGAGTAACAGCAGGAAAATCTCTTAACATTTGGAAATAACACTTATACATAATCCATGGGCTAAAGATGTGCTTTCCCCCCTTCTGTTCTCCTAAAACAAGATCTCATTATACAGCCCAAGTTGCCTAGAGCTCTCTATTCAGCACAGGCTGACTTCATGATTTTCCTGCTTGTTGTGATTTTAAGATGTGTCACCATGTGCAGCTAAAGACTCAGTTTCAACAAAAGTTTTAAATATATATTTCAACTGGGTGCTNGGGAGATGGCTTAGCAGATAAAGGCACTTGCCACTGAAACTGACAACTGGAGTCCATTCTTGGCATCCACAAGNTAGAAAGAGAGAACTGACTCCTACAAGTTGTCCTCTGACTTNCACATCTGTGATGTGTCATGGCTGCCCACACATACATGCACACACACACACACACACACACACACACACACACACACCTCTGCAGGATAGTAAAAAGCTGTGCTCACAGGAATGTTTACAGTCTTGTCATAATAGCTCAAATTGTAAATAATGATGTCCTTCAGCAAGGGAATGACTAATCAGCTGTGGATGACTCAACAATAAGAAAAAACAAACCACAGAAGAACCTGAATTCCTGACCAGAGAATAGAGTGCAAACAACTCATTCCACTTATAGAACATTTGTTAAATAACAAAACTATAGAACTAGAAAAAATATCAATGGTTTCCAGGGCTTAAGGAGGGGATGGGGGTGGAGGTGGAGAGGGTGTGGCCAAAAGGTCTTTATGTGANAGGAATGTTCTCTCTTGACAGCATCAATGATATCCTTGTTGTACTGTGGCTTTGCATTAGGTTACCATAGGGGANCATGCATGGAGGGTAGACAGAATCTCTCNGTATTGTTTCTTATAACCTCATGCAAATGAATTGTTATCTCAAAACAAAAATACTTTTTTCTTTCTCAATTTTTTGGGTCAGATAAAATAGNACATGGGCTGGTGTTGTGGAATATTACTTTAACTAGGCAAAGATGTGTATATGCTGCATTTAATTATGTAAAGACGTATTGCTGTTTCACTGTGCCTGCCTAAGGCACCTGACTGGTCTAATAAAAAGCTGAGTGGCCAATAGCTAGGCAGTAGATTGATAGGTGGGGCTGCCAGGCAGAGAGAATAAATAGGAGGAGGAATCTAGGATCAGGAAAGAAGAGGAGAGAAAAATGGAGAGAGGGAGATACCCAGGGCCAGACAGCCAGGCAGTCACCAGTCAGCCGAACATGGAGGAAGGAGTGAAAATAGGACATACAGAAAAAAGAAAAGTAAAAGGCCCAGACGCAAAACATAGATGAAGAGAAACAGGTTAACTTAAGTTGTAAGAGCTAGTGGGACAAGCATAAGCTAAGTCCGAGCATTCATAATTAATAATAAGTCTCTATGTCATGATTTCAGAGCTGGTTGGTGGCCCAAAAGGAAGGCTACTATATTTGGCTTTCCAGTGTGGGACCCATATTTCCATATAGGGCCTGAGAAAGCTGGGGGTAAAAAAGAAAAAAAAAAACCAAAAGGAAACAGCTCCTTTAAGAGGTCCTGCCACAGAGCAGAGCACTTAACAGTCAGCAGGCTAAGTAAAAAGTGGCAAGCTAAGTAAAAGTGCCTGCCACAGGGCAGGTACCAGCTTCCTAGAGCTGAGGTGGTTGAATGCAACTTCTGGTTAGATGCAGTTCCCAGTTGAACCCAGATCTTGGCAGGGATGTAAAGCTCGGCTTTCACAGACCCAAGCAGGGTNGAGCCAACTTTCAGCGCAAAGCTGCTTAGCAGTTTAAGGTTTAGCTCAAAAGGCCAGAAAAGGCTAGAGACACACAGTAAAGACAGGTCCAAATGGAAAAGAATCTCTAAACAGGTTACAGTGTGTTTAAAAATGTGTGTAGGTGCTTAAGAAAATAGGTATAGACAGTCATAGGAAAAATTACATAGTTTAAAAATACTAAAGTCTTTAAAGAAAGAGTAAAGTAATTAAAGAAAGAAAAAGCCATGTAAAGATGGGAAATACACAGGAAGTCTGGATCCTGTATGGTGTTGTGTTGATTTTGAGTTTTTTGAGCAATTGACAACTTCTGAGAGACAATGGATTGTAAAAGGGATTACTGAGTTAAACCAGTCTAGATACTTTAGGGATGTCTTAACTTTAAAACAGAATTCAGAAAATGTATTGTGGTAGAGGAAAAGTTATGCTTTTGTTTCCACAGAAAATGAANGGCTGTGGATTCCTTCAAGGTTAACAGAGATCAGATTTGATTAGGGGAGACCTCCTGAAAATCTTGGCTACAGACATAAAGAAATAAACCAAGAAAAACTATAAGACAGGTGACATATATTCTGATCCTTCTGTGTGGGAACAGTTCTGAGACTGGACAACAAATGTTACAAATAGTTTTTAAAGTGAGACAGAATTCTNGGGTCAAATCAGGTTAATTAACAGGTGAAATCAATACAATACACTCACGAATACAGAATAAAGCTGAGAATGCACCGCTGATTCAGCTGCTGCCGCCTCCTCTTTCCCAAGGAAAAGATAGGGAAGATCCAGAGAAGGTCACCAAGCCGTGGCTTCAGCAAGCCCTCCACAGCCTAAGAGAGGGGGGTGTCTCTTCTCCCTGGCTCTTATCTGGTCCCATATCTCCAGAGAAGACCAAGCCCATTGGNCCAAGCCGTTCCAATACAATTGGCTATCAGACCGAATTTCCGTAAGTTTTCCCAGGACTTGACCATTATCTCAATTTTCTCAGGGTCCTCTGGTTGGGAAATACCTGAAATCTAGCTGTTCATCTCCTACATCATACTTTATCAAGTACATCTCCATTCACCANCTAAGATAGGACTCATTCATAAGTCCTCTCTATTTCCATTCCATCTAGTCATCAACCTATTCTACTAATCTCTAAGTCTAACCTCTTGTCACCTTTTGAATTGATACTCTAGCCCACACTGCCAAAGTCTCTAACTTAGTGTTCTCCACATTCTATAACAGCCTCCTAGCTATACTCTTGCTCTTGACCTACAGTATGTCCTCTATTCTGTGTTCAGTGTTCCAAAAACTTGGAGCAAATCAAATTCCCCAGTAGTCTAGTNTTTTACCTTGTATTTAGAATAAATTCCTAATTCCTCACAATAACCTGCTAGGCCATACATGGTACCAACCCTCTATTCTGTAAACTCACTCTCTACTATGTTTACTTTTAAAAGTCCTGTACGCATTTGCACATTAACGATAAATGAATGTACAGCATCACTTTGAANGGTAGTTATCAATGAGTCATTAAATGGTGTGAAACTTTCCTATGCTCCTGGTACTTTCCATGATAAGCTTCTGATACATTTATTTGATTGTTACATAATTTCCAGGCATTAGCCATAGAACTCAAAGGCTGACTTGACAATGTGGAAATCCTCAAGTGCACATCGTTTCTNCATCCTTGCTGGACATTTCAAAACTTGCACCTGTTTATGAAATTGAAATCCTATACCCAGTAAGCTAGAGATAATAGATACAACTTCTTCATACTATAAAATGTTTGCTGCCCAGGCCAGGGACTCACCTTTGTAATTAGAGGCAAGCCTAATAAGNGAAGGATACAAACTTCCCAGCACTGAGCCTTAAGGATAAAATGTGAGGAAGCTCAACCTAATCTACTTCTAAAGGCAACTAGGCAAATAGGTTGGGAGACATGTATTTTAACAACAAACAAAAACTATGAGGAGTATGATGTTATAACAAGGATGTTCTAGGAAGTACAGATAGAACACAGCATGTTAGTACAGTGGAATACTCTTCAGCAAAGGAAAGAACAAAGTATTGGTACAAGTTACAGTATAAATAAATGCAAAAATATACAAAGTGGAAGAATTCAGATGTAAACAACATTTTAAAATTCTACTTGTAGAAACATCTACATCTAACCAACCCATGAAGAGAGAAGTAGACTACTATTGTCTGGGAATGTTTATGGGAACAAGGGGAACTGTACCAGCAGGCTCAAGGGAATGTTACAGTGATGTAAAAGTTTAAAGAAACTATATCCTGATGAGTTGCATAACTCTAGAAATTTGATAATTTTAATTATCTATAAGTCATTTAACTTAAAGTCTTAAGACAGATGAATATTATGATATGTAAATTATCCTATAAAAGGAGAGGGCACAGTTGGAAGATGAGAGAATGAGAACAAGAGGGGGTTTACATGTCATCATATTTTTGTTTTCTTTATATCTGGTATCAGATTTTTAGGTCAAAATATCAAATCAAACAGAATCTCTTTAAAAACTAAGACCTAATTCACACAGCTCTGGTTCCCACCAAGGAAACTGCCAGTGAATTTAGTGACATCAGCAGCAAGATGGAAACATCATTGCTTTCCAAATATACCTCCAAACAAGAATAGTTAAAACCTGAGCTGAAAGGCAACATTTCACACATGAACAGCATGATGAGGCTTTGATATGTGGGCCTTATTATCTCCTGCTTCAGATCTGAATCTTGCCATGTTTCCTCACCCAAGACCCACTTTTCCCTGGCAATAGTTTACATGTATATGAAGATGTGTAAACAGTGCTTGTCCATCAGACCAGCCACACACTGCTCATGAGGCAGTATGTACCACTGCTGCTGTACAACATGCAAGTGGAAAAGTTCATGTTCCAGCTGACCAACAAGAGCATCAAGAACAAAACACTCACAATGTAGCATCCACCAAGAACAATTCCATTTAGGAAAGCTAATCTCATTCACTTTTGCTATCCCTCCATCCTGACATCTCTTCCCCAGCTCCCCTCCTCCCTATAATCACTTTCCTTCTTATTTTTCAATATTTTTTAAAATTTATTTATTCTTCTCATATATTACATCCTAACCAGTTTCCCCTCCCTCCTCTCCTCCCAGCCACCCTCCCACCTCCCTTCTCCCACAGATCTCCATTTTCCTTCAGAAAAGAGTAGCCTCCCAGGGATATCAACTAAACATGG